>DF359378.1:31297-54452 GCA_000787875.1 Solanum virginianum
GGTAGTACATTCAAATGTACTAATGCATACACTTACCTACAAGATGTCACCATGTAGGAACTAGTGCTCGAGTTGATCCTCCTCCATGTGGTTAGGCTGTGCTATTCCAAGCTTGTTGGTGAGTTCTCCATTTTGGGGACCTTAGTCTTTGTTGCTATTAACTATGTATTAAGATTCTCTTTACTTTATCGTTTACCTATGACTCTGAGGGTGAGCCTGGTTGTATATCTTAGCCCCCGCCGTTATCTATGTAGTAACTTAAGATGATTGGGGTGTGACCATCATCAACCAACCAAGGTTGGAAAGATAGTTTGGTCTCTTCTTCACATATGATATTTTATACGAGCATGATTTACTCGAGCATGTTTTACTCTAGCATTGATCATACATGACATATTACTATATTATGCCTATTGTCTATTAATACATATTTTGGTTATGATGCCTATTCCTTATTGCATTGTATCCCGCATACTTAGTACATTCAAATGTACTAATGCATACACTTACCTACAAGATGTCACCATGTAGGAACTAGTGCTCGAGTTGATCCTCCTCCATGTGGTTAGGCTGTGCTATTCCAAGCTTGTTGGTGAGTTCTCCATTTTGGGGACCTTAGTCTTTGTTGCTATTAACTATGTATTAAGATTCTCTTTACTTTATCGTTTACCTATGACTCTGAGGGTGAGCCTGGTTGTATATCTTAGCCCCCGCCGTTATCTATGTAGTAGAGGTGTTGTTGGACATAGCTATGTATTTATTCCATGAGTTGATTCTATTATCTCTTGACTCTATGTTATGACAAGTCCTCTCTTGGCCCCTTTTTTCCCTTACTTCTATTCTTCAAATGTCATTTAATTATTTTGCGACCAAGGATGTGTAATGATATGCTATGAGGCTTATTTGGGGTTCCTTCGGGTTCTCCATTTGTCGGTCAGGTCTAGGCCCAAGGCTTGGGTCGTGACAAAGATGATATTAGAGCCCTAGTTTGATATTAGAGCATTAGTCCTCTCTTGGCCCCTTTTTTTCCCTTACTTCTGTTCTTCAAATGTCATTTATTTATTTTGCGACCAAGGATGTGTAATGATATGCTATGAGGCTTATTTTGGGGTTCCTTCGGGTTCCCCATTTGTCGGTCAGGTCTAGGCCCGAGGCTTGGATAGTAAGGGTGAGGGAGTGTGATACTCCCAAGATGGCCTTTTGGACTAGATACAGGCATTATAAATTTGTGGAGATGTCCTTTGGGTTGACTAATGCATCGTCAGAGCACTAGGTTGATAAATCCTCGGAGTCCAACGCACCGCATCGATTAGAGTCCTATTTATGGTTCTGAAGCGCGCCATGACTATGGATAGGAGGCTATGAGACATTGTAGGAAATGCTTCCCTTCTTCATATCCTAAGTTGTGCTATAGAGTGGTGGTAAGTATTTCCCCCTAATGATTGTTCTTTGCTATGCTAGATCATGCTGAATACTAGAGGAAAACGAGCCCAAACTCCCAAGGAGCAATCTACCAATGGTGAATTCCGAGCTGCCCTTATTATTCTTGCCCAAGTGGTGGCCAACCAAGTCCAACAAGGGGCCCAAGCCCCTCATGCTACTACCCTGGGAGCTAGGGTAAGGGACTTCATGAGGATGATCCTCCAATTTTCCATGGGTCAAAGGTGGATGAAGATCCATGAGAATTTATCGATGAAATCTACAAAATCTTGTCTATTATAGGTGTTGGACCAAATGAAAAGTTGGAGTTGGCAGCATACCAACTCAAGAGGATGGCTTAAATTTGGTTTGATCAATGGAAGGGTGAGAAGGGTAATGGTCATGTGGTGTTTTGGGAGGAATTCAAATCGGCCTTCCTTAATCGATTCTTCCATCTTGAGCTTAGGAAAGCAAAGTTGGTTGAGTTTATGAACTTAAAACAAAGTGGTATAAGTGTGAGGGAGTATACCCTCAAATTTAATCAAATTTCAAAGTATGCTCCTCACTTTGTGGCTGATCCTAGGTCAAGGATGAATAGGTTTGTTATGGGGATTTCCAACTTGGTAAGTGAAGAATGCCGGTCCGCTTTGCTTATTAGTGATATGGACTTGCCTTGGTTGATGACCTATTCCAAGCAAATGGAAGAATAGAAGTGGAGAAAGAGGAGGGGCCATGAGGCCAAGAGGGCCTGGTTTGGGGTTAAGTTCCAAGGGGGTGCTAGATTTCACCAAGGCCAAGGGTCTTCCCATACTACTAATAAGGGATTTGCCAATGACTTCCTTTGGACTCAAGGTGTGGGTGGAGTGGCTCCTATAGATGTGTGTCCTAAATGTGCAAGGAAGCATGGAGGTCCATGTTTGAAGGGGTCTAATGCATGCTTTGAATGTGGGGAGCTTGGTCACAAGAAGGTAGATTGTCCAGGGGGGGGTGGTAAGGGTCGGGGTGCAAATGCGGTTCCATTGGGTAGAGGTGGCCCTCAAGGTGGTGCCCCAAGGCACAACCGGTTTTATGCTCTACATGAGAGGCAAGGGGTTGGTGAGTTTCCCGACGTTGTTACCAGTATGTTGAAAATTTTTGATCTTGATGTATTGCTTTGATTGATCCAGATGCCACCCTTTCTTTTGTTACCCCCTTGGTTGCTAGAAAGTTCCATGTTGAGTCGGAGTTGTTACATGAGTCTTATGAGGTGTCTACTCCTATAGGTGCATCAATTATTGCTAAGAAAGTGTATAGAAATTATTTGGTTTGCATCTTGCGTAAAATCTTACCTTGTGATCTTATTGAATTAGATATGATTTATTTTGATGTTATTCTTGGGATGGATTGGTTGCATGCATACTATGCTTCTATTGATTGTAGAACCCTTAGGGTCAAGTTTCACTTCCCAAATGAACCCGTCCTTAAGTGGAAAAGTCATGACGTGGTGGTAAAAGGTAGATTCATTTCATGCACTAAAGCCCATAGGTTGATTTCCAAGGGGTATGTGTATCATCTTGTGAGAGTCAAAGATGTGGAGTCCAAAGTCCCTTCCATAGAGTCGGTTCTGGTTGTAAATGAGTTTCTTGATGTCTTTCCAAATGACCTTCTCGATGTCCCTCCCGAAAGGGAGACAGATTTTGGCATAGATCTCCTTCCCGACACTCAATCTATCTCCATTCCCCCTTATCGCATGGAACCGGCAGAGTTGAAGGAGTTAAAGGAGCAATTGAAGGATTTGTTGGAGAAGGGATTTATTACGCCTAGCCAATCACTTTGGGGTGCACCGGTGTTGTTTGTAAAGAAGATGGATGGGTCACTTAGAACGTGCATTGACTACCAACAACTCAATAGGGTCACTATAAAGAATAGGTATCCTCTTCTAAGGATTGATGACTTGTTTGACCAATTGCAAGGGGCTAGCTTTTTCTCTAAGATTGATCTTCGGTCTGGGTATCACCAAGTGAAGGTGAGGGAGTGTGATATTCCCAAGGCGGCCTTCCGTACTAGATATGGCATTATGAATTCATGGTGATGTCTTTTGGGTTAACCAATGCACCGACCATCTTTATGGACTTAATGAATAGGGTCTTCAAACCCTATATTTTGATCTATTCACATATTAGGGAGGAGCATATGGGGCATTTGAGGGTTATGTTGCAAAGATTGCGGGAAGAGAAATTGTATGCTAAGTATGAAAAGTGTGAATTTTTGGTAAAGGAGGTTGCATTTTTGGATTATGTGGTGGTGGGGGATGGTATAAATGTGGATCCTAAGAAAACAGATGTGATTAGAAATTGGCCTAGACCATTAACCCCGTCGGATATTAGGAGCTTCTTGGGCATTGTGGGTTACTATAGAAGATTTATGTATGGGTTCTCCTCTATTGCTTTCCCTATGACAAAATTGACTCAAAAGAAGGTTAAGTTTGTGTGGACCAATGAATGTGAGGAAAGCTATTAATTCAAAAAATGATTTTAATTTCGAAAATCTAATTTAATACTTAATTAATTTAAGTACAAATCAAATTCCCAAAATTTTAAAGAGTCACTAACTAATTTTAAAGATAATTAGGAAACCAAGGTTAAATTTTAAAACCAAAAAGAAAAGTTCTAAAATATCCGAGAAATGGGTAAGGGTTCAATTTCCACTTTTAGAATAAATTAATCACTCAAAATGGCCACTAACTTGCGGTTGATCGACGATTAGAAAGTTGATTAACTTTTAAAGATTTGACTAAATTCGAAAGAATTTAACTAAACCTGAAAGAATTTGACTAAACTTGAAAATGTTGACTAAATTTGAAAGAATTGACTAAATCTGAAAGAACTTGACTAAACCTGAAAGAACTTGACAAAAAATTCACTAAATTTGAAAGAAAATGGCTAAATTTGAAAGAAATTGACTAAACTTGAAAGAATTTGACAAAACTTGACTAAACCTGAAAGAAATTGGCTAAATTTGAAAGAACTTGACTAAACTTGAACGAATTTGACTAAACTTGACTAAATTTGAAAGAAATGACTAATTTTGAAAAAATTGCTTAAGTTTACAATCAACTAACACTTCAAACCCCAAAAATAAATTGCATGAATAATTTCAACACTCGAAAATCATTAATAATAAAAATTAACGTAAATGGAGGCAATATTGGGGAAACAATTACATTAAACCAATAATAATAATACCGTTACCTGTTGAGAAAATAAATAGGCTTAAGGCCCTATTCCTAAGTGTATATTACAGGGAAATGTGTATATCGGTATATATATACACTATTTTTAACTCCTCCAAAATTGTATACCAATTCCTGGGCCACACATGTTATTTCCTTGCTAAATGGGCTTGTGGCCCATATCCTGTGATATACACTTAGTGTATATCTGCTACATATTAATGTATATCAAGGTATATATGCTGATTTTATGCACCCGAAACTTGTATTCCAGCTTCAAAGACTTATATATCGCTGCTAATAACTCGAGGGAGATGCTAGGTGTAAAGATAGAGTCCCGAAGGGGCTCGACACAAGATCGCATACAAAGGAAGAATAAAGAACGTATAAGCAACCAAACATATCCAAGAATAAATTTAAGGACAAAAATATTACTACATAAAGGGAATTTCATACTAAAATGATCATAACACATGGAGAAATGAGAATAGCATGCTTGAATTCACATGAAGTTAGCATTTTCTGATGAGACTTCATAGTGGACTTACACAATTAGCAACCAAGTAAGGGCATATTAGTGGGAGGTTCAGATAGACTCGATTACAGCAAGGTGCACTTTACTTGATAAGTAAAGAATACAAAGAGAGGGAGCAAACCAATAGCTTAGATTTCTTGTTGAAGGAAACAAAGAAGGTCACACTCCGCAAATAACATTTTAGTGTCAAATAATTCTACCCGTGTAAAGAAGACTGGATAATGACCAAGTTGCATAGTAGATAAATCGAGGGGGGGTGTGAAACAAGTAAACTAAAAGCTTGAACACTAATCAATCAACCAAAATCTACTACTGAAATACTGAATGAACTGCTAGAAGCATTAGCTAAACTAAACAAATGACATTAACCACCTAGATTTCCCCAAAATCCTAAAGATAAAGATAACTTGCATTATTGAAAGAGGAAACCAGACTAGATAAAGAGATGAAGCAAACTTTAGGAGCAGACTCAATAACCATTATTGTGCTTATCAAGTACATAGTAGCTTACCCTATCTAATAGCAGCAAAATCAGCTACTACGTCACTAAGTGAATCAAGACTACACCAATACGATACCAATACAGTTCCTAGTAACCTCTATTGGTCAAACCAGCCAGTATCTTATCACTAGCTATATTGAGAGTTGAAACAGGGAGAAATTAGCTCTGCTATGGCCATTACAGGAACAAGTCAGACTACTACTCCACCAACTAAGCCATTTTTATCCAAATGGTGGGCAAAAAGCTAAACTTCAAAACAGCGGCAGATATCAAAGAAAAATGAGAACAAATTGCTATAACTTTGAGCTATGCAGTAATACCAATCCAATAGCATCGAATCTATGAAAAAAATAGAACAGACATAAAGAAATCATTCTTACCTTTCATAGTGATCCCTTGACATATTATGAACATAATAATTAAAACACTTGAGCAAGAGAACTTGACTTTCACCTCATATGAGCGAAGGCAGTATTCCAAGAGAAAGTAGATGCACGCAAACTCGAACAAATTAAGGCACTTCAAAATAACAGATATAACAGGGACCAAAGCTGAGGCTTAGACACTTGAGCTTGTTTAAAATCAATCAGAATATACATAAATAGAGCCAGGAAAATCTAGGCTCAAAGTTGGTCACAATTTTAACATACAATCAGGGGAGACTTTGAAATAGAACGAATGCATCATAATAAACTGTACAAGAATTTACCAGTTAGACAAGGAAGAACACGCTTGAATTTAAAGTTCGGTGATCAAAAAAATGAATGCATCATAATAAACTGTACAGGAATTTACCAGTTAGACAAGGAAGAACGCGCTTGAATTTAAAGTTCGGTGATCAAAATAGGCGTACATTTTAAACATCGAAATCTCAGAATAGTCTTTCAAACTTATGATCATCTGTAGGAAAGATTTGGGTGCACAAGAGGTTCGTACATTAACAAGTTAGGCTAATATTAGCTAGAACTAGTCAAGATACAGAAAAGAAAGAGTGAACAGGAAAGTCGATATCAACACACAAGGCAACTTCTTATCACTCAGTAGTAAAACACAACATTAATTCCTCAAAAACAGGAATACCCTAACAGGATACAATCATCCAGCATCGCTACAAGACCCTGAGATTCAAATGAAAAACTCAAAATAGACAATCAACCAACCCAAACAAACACACTATTTCAACAGGAATCGAGTGAAGGAACTGAAGATATTACCTGTTCGATAGTAGGAACTGGGATAATGAGCCTGAGTGAAAACGCTTACACCACTACGAATCGAGTTTCGTACACTGACTTGAGACCAGGAACCCCCAGCTTCAGAGCAACAGAACCCATAGCTCCAAGAAATCTCGAAACTGAACCAGAATTGCTAAAATTCCTTCACTCTAAATAGAAATTGAACGTATTTTGGGTAAACAACTACTGTGAGATCGCGAGTTTTTTAGGATTTTTCTGATTATCCATGTCTGCCTTTAAATTAGGAAAAGAACCTCTATATATAGGGATTTCTAAGGTTCGAAAATAGGATAGAAGTTAGGGCTAATTTTCCATTTTAATCCCCAAATTTTTTCCTATTTTTGAATCCAAAAATCCCAAAGGGAATATAGCAGCCATTAGGACAAGGGGAGGTGGATGACTCAATTTTGAGCAAGGACGAAGGCGAGGGGAGATGGTGGCACATTGTACGGAATTTGTTGGAGGAATGTTGAGGGAGAAGTTGTTTTGGAGTTTCTGGGTTTGGTTTGCTGGTTTTCTTCGTTGGTTTGGCATTGAAGGAGAAGGGAAAGGGGAGAGTGTGTGCACGTTTGAGGAAAAAGGCAAAGAAAAGGGGAATTGGTGGTGCATGGCCCCCTCGCGCGTATATGTAGTATTATATATATGTTGGCTGATGTAAATGGGATTTGGGCCGGGTGAGAAATTAGAATTGGCTGGGCATGGGATTGGAATTAGGCTGGGGATGGATTTAAACCAAATCTTAAGATGAAGGGGTATAAAGTGTAAGAGATTCAATTTAAAATTTGGCCAATTGATTGCAATCTTGGCCAATTAAATTTGATTGACTACAAAATGTAATCAAATTGAATTTGAATAGCTAATTCGACTATATGATGAAGTAATACAAATTAACTTAGGGGATTTTAATATTATCAATCTAAAATAATCAAATTAATTCTGAAATAATACTTCTTAAAATAAAGGCGTTTATTTTAAAAATATTTTTCCATATTTTGAAAACTAATTATTTCAAATTGTCAAAATTAGAAGCTCCATAATTAATTCGTGTTGTGTAGGGTACAAATTGGGTGGGTATGATCGATGGAAGAGATCTTAGACAAAGAAACTTGATTAAACCAACTTTTAACTGACCACATTGCGTCTTTCCAATGCTCTTGATGCGGAATTTGGAAAATTATGGCCGGACCCTAGTTTTGGGTTTCCTACATATCTTAGGTTGCATTAGAATTCAGGCCACTTGTAGTTCAAAATGCTTGATTTTATGCACGATTCTGAAAGAATTCAAAAGTTATCCCAATATCGAATTATGGAGAAATTAGAATGCTTGAAAATGAGATTTTAAGAGCAAATGTTAGAACACAATCGTAAAGTTATCCCAATATCGAATTATGGAGAAATTAGAATGCTTGAAAATGAGATTTTAAGAGCAAATGTTAGAAAATAGCCGAGTTTTTAAAATTGAGTCCGCCTATATATCTTAGGACTTAGGAATCAGGCTGCATGTAGTTTAACTTTATCTGTTGAAGGGGAAATCTCTTATTCTGAGATAACCTCCAGTTCAGAAGGAGTGATAAATAAATCGAATTATGAAAAAGAGGTTTGCAACCTCTTAACCATAAATGTGGCGCGCTTCACACCTATAATTAAGAACTTACACGGACATAATTTCCAAAACTCTTGGTACATTATCACTCGGATTGGAAGATTGCCTATGGTGAAGGTTGAGATTATTCGAAGGCGAAACTGATAATTGACAGACTCAAAGAAATACCCACATGCCTTCTAACAAGGGTGTGGTTAGATTGTGGTGGTAGTCGCTTCCCAGCTCATGTCCGAAGGGTTTGGCGCCCTTCTTCAGACTATGTCCCAGTTTGTTGCTAAGAAAAAATTTGACGTTGTGCTGCATCCTACTTGATGACGTCCATACCATATTCAAATGTATTCTTCTTTTTGGCATGATAGATAATGAATCAATATGAAGCAATTATTATATGGCCCTCTCGACAACTTGAAGATGAAATGGTCTTCTCGACAATGAATATGCAATGGTCCTCTCGGTAACTGAAAATAAAAATGGCTTTGTCGATGATGAATATGCAATGGCTCTCTTAACAACTAAAAGATAAAATAGCCCTGTCGGCGATGAACATGCAATGACCTTCTCGGCAACTGAAAAATAAAATAGCCTTATTGGCGATGAATATGCAAAGGCCCTCTTGGAAACTGGAAAATAAAATAGTCTCATTGGCAAGGAATATGCGATGACTCTCTCAGCAACTGGAAAATAAAATAGCCCCTCTCCGCGATGCGTGACGAGATGAACCTCTTGGCAACTTGAACATAAAATAACTCTCCGAGATTATGATGGAATGGACTTCTCGACAACTGAAAAGTAAAATGAATCTCTTTGCGGTGATGAAATGGACTTCTCAGCAACTTGAAAGTAAAAATAACTCTCTCCGATGTATGATAAAATGAGCCTTTCAGCAACTTGAAAGTAAAATAACTCTCTCCGCGATGTATGATAAAATGAACCTTTCAGCAACTTGAAGGTAAAATGACACTCTTCGTGATACATGATAAAATGAACCTTTCAGCAACTTGAAGGTAAAATGATTCTCTCCATGATGCATGATAAAATGAACCTTTCAACAACTTGAAGGTAAAATGACTCCCTCCCTGATGCATGATAAAATTAACCTTTCAGCAACTTGAAAGTAAAATGATTCTCTCTGAGATGTATGATAAAATAAATCTTTTGGCAACTTAAAAGTAAAATGACTCTCTACGTGATGTATGATAAAATGAATCTTTCAGCAAATTGAAAATAAAATGATTCTCTGTGATGCATGAGATGTGATAAATTGCTAGGAATTTGAGTGATATAGAATTATTTACGCTCCAGCTATTATCTCGTAGATAAGACCTGCAAAATTTCCCTACATCCACAGAAAATTCCTTAGTCTCATAGTGAATTGATCTGTGTTGATTGTTCAGTTGTCTGCTCCTCGTCTTGTCCCCGATGAACCGCTTTGATCTCCCACCTCTTGGTAGACAGAAGGTAGAAAATACATATTTTGACAAAATATTCGACATGTTAGAAACAACAAATTTTAAAAAAAAGGGGTTTTTAAGAAAAGATCACTGGCAATTATGATGTTACGTAAAGCTTAGATGAACATGTTCGACTTTTGACATAAATTCCTTGATGTGTTGCGATTGTCTTTGAATTCCTGATCAGGCTGAGAATCCTTAAGATAACTTTCAGATTTGTAACGATGCTTAGCAAAATTTGAAGGGCAACCTCAGAATTTCTGTCCCAGTTTAGATATTGTCAAGGATTAATAGCTTGTCAGAAGCACCTTGAGAATTTTTGAGATCGTTTCTCAAAATTCTATCCCACTTGAGGCTTTACCATGCCTAGAACTTTGATTATTTAAAGATGGACCTTTTTGTTCAGAATTTTAGAGTTCCTCTCGAAAAATCTATCCTAGGTTCCTTTATGAGAGTATGACCGAGCTGTTGTAGCGCCTACGTATCCCGTTGGGTCAGGAATTAGGCCAAACGTAGTTCCCCTCTTGGGAGGTAGAGAAAAATATAAATTTTAAATAAGAAAATGACCGAGGCTAACATAGGCCACCTATATATCTCATTCTTAAGAATTCTGGTCAAATGTAGTTCCAAAGTAAAAAAGAATGATAAAGGGGGATAAGGGGATGACTGAGGCCGACATAGACCGCCTATGTATCTCATTCTTGAAAATTCATGTCAAACGTAGTTAATTACAAAGGGATATAATTGGATAACAAACATATAAATGATTACAAGAAAATGATGCAATTACAGGAAAAGAAAGTTTCAGATCTCTAGACATAGTGTCTCTTGGTAGCATCTGAGATAATTGCCAAGTTGTGGTAGGCAATGCTTGTGCTAAATCCTGACAGATCGTCGCATGATCAGATGAATACATTAATGTACTTTTTGACAGGTCGATGAGTCTTTCCTTCAAGTCTCTATCAAATGAATACTGATTCTGACTTCTCTGGTGTTTTTGTTTTCTCAGATTTCCAGTTTCAAGCTTGAGTTATTTCAATTTTGACAAACGGCTCAGATATCACGATCTGTTCATCGTACTCTTCGAACACTTTATCAATATTCACCTAATTTTGTTCATTCAGCTCATGACATGATATAATATGACAGGTTTAAAATTCTTTTACTAAAATCGTAAACAAACATCATTAAATAGCAAAATTGAAGCGAGTAAAGTTTCATAATAAAAGAAACTTTCATTTCAAAGAGAGAAAGAAAGAGAAACCTAGGAATAGCCATGGGAAAATTTGTCTTTTTCAAATATGACAAGAGAATTAAAGCATAACGAAGTAAAATGATAGAAAAGGTGGGCCTCGAGCCTCTTTGGATTGCCACTGATTTTGAAGTAATATATAAAAAGGTGTCTTTATCTATCAAGATGAGCGAAAAATCAAAAGCGAAGTGGATGTCTAATTAATGTTTTGCTCTCTCGACTCGGTGTCTTGTACCGCCTAGTGTCTCGATAAGTGCAATACCATCTCCTTTGATTGTCCAATCATTTTTACTCAATACAGATCAATTCTAAGTACCTATCAAATGAAAAATAACTCAAAAGATAAATATGTTAGTCCTTATTCGTACTAAATAATGCAAAATATTCACAGAAGAATAAACACATAATAGTTGCATTGTTTGAAGACATACTAACCAATGAAGATAGGAAAATGACTAAAGTAGGCAAAATGTTACCTATTTAAATTCAAGATTTGTGAATCAGGAAGATGTTTTGACAATATTTCCTCACATTTTTTGAAATTGATGATTCCTTTGTAAGGAAAGATGACGAAGAAAAAATAAATTTTTCTAAAATGAGAGGCCGAGCCTTGAAAGGCTGCCTACTTATCTGACGAAGGAGAAATTAGGCCCTACGTAGTTTGACAAGCATGAATATTTTCTGAATTGAAATGAAAAATTTGCCTCTTGTCAAATGAATGAGTAAAATTTTAGAATTTTGAGAGTGAGGTTCAATTTTGTTGAGAAACTTGAGATTTGGAGAGTATTTGGATGAACTTTTGATAGTGACTTGACTTATGTGCTTAGGGGATTCTAGAAACTTTTGAAAAGAAGTGGACTAGAAGTTTCAAACTAAGCAACATACTCACATAAACAATTATAAAATATATCACGTAAATAGATATTGCGCGTCCTAAACAAATATATGACCCTTTTGCACCAAGGGTGGGCCCAACGATTTGAATAATGTATATACAATTTTAAACGTTCCTTTGCCCCAAAAATATTTATACAGGCTTTATGAATAAACTCAAAAGGGATACATAATATGGGAAAGGGATACAAAATAATCAGTCCCACGCAGGGGTATGGTCCTAAGCTAAACTTTCGTGGAAGATTTCTTCTTCTTGGACTTCTCGGCGTCTCTGAATGTCTTTTGATGTAATACCATGTAAACAACCCTCTTTTGATTAACATGTGTTATTAAAATGAACTCCCAACCCCAAGGGGCAAAGGTTCGTCAAACAACATATACATCCTTCAAATATAAACACATAAGCATGATCGTCCATTTGGGTCAGGGGCCACTTTGAACTCAAGGTGGTCTTTCTGATGGGCCTAACACGCCTTACGTGTTGGGTCGTCTTAGGCCAATGCTTAGAAGTAGGAATTTGGCTTCCTTCTATCCTAGGTGTCTAAGAGTAAGTTTTGAATGAACCGGGAACCCAGGCGGACAACCTGAGCTGGAAATCATGACAACCATTGGACGCATTACGAACCAATAAATTGCCACTTATTCCAAAAAGAGCTAAGTATTTGGAAATCTGGTTGTGGGTTCGCAAAACCATCCTCCCAGATACACAAGATATAACAAAAAATGTCATGAAATACAAATGACAATTTAATATCAAATTTAAGCAAATAACGAAATTAATATAACTAAACAAACTGAATAATTAGTCAAACAACCTAATCTAATGGTTAGAACCTAATTGAAATCCCCAGCAGAGTCGCCATTTCTGTTAATTCAAAAAATGACTTTAATTTTAAAAATTTGATTTAATACTTAATTAATTTAAGTACAGATCAAATTCCTGAAATTTGAAAGAGTCGACACCTAATTTTAAGGATAATTAGGAAAACAAGGTTAAATTTTAAAACCTAACAAAAAAGTTTTAAAATATCCAAAAAATGGGTAAGGGTTCAATTTCCACTTTGAGAAGAAATTAATCACTCAAAATAGCCGCTAACTTGCGGTTGATCGACGATTAGAAAATTCACTAACTTTTAAAGATTTGACTAAATTCGAAAGAATTTAACTAAATCTGAAAGAATTCGACTAAACTTGAAAGAATTTGACTAAACTTGACTAAATTTGAAAGAAATTGACTAAATTTGAAAGAAATTGACTAAATTTGAAAGAATTTGACTACACTTGACAATGTTGACTAAATTTAAAAGAATTGACTAAAGCTGAAAGAACTTGACTAAACCTGAAAGAATTTGACAAAAACTTGACTAAATTTGAAAAAAAATTGGCTAAATTTAAAAGAACTTGACTAAACTTGAAAGAATTTAACAAAACTTAACTAAATCTGAAAGAAATTGGCTAAATTTGAAAGAACTTGACTAAACTTGAAAGAATTTAACAAAACTTAACTAAATCTGAAAGAAATTGGCTAAATTTGAAAGAACTTGACTAAACTTGAAAGAATTTGACTAAACTTGTCTAAATTTAAAAGAAATGACTAAATTTGGAAATATTGATTAAGTTTAAAATCAACTAACACTTCAAACCCCAAAATCAAATTGCACGAATAATTTCAACACTCGAAAATCATTAATAATAAAAATTAACATAAATGGAGGCAATATTGGGGAAACAATTTACTGCCTATTGAGAAAATAAATGGGCTTAAGGCCCTATGACCTGTAATATACACTTAGTGTATATTAGATTTATATCAGTGTATATTTACTGTATACGGGTGTATATCAGTGTATATATACACTGTTTTTAACTCCAACAAAACTGTAAACCAATTCCTAGGCCACACATGCTGTTTCCTTGCTAAATAGGCTTGTGGCCCATTTCCTGTGATATACACTTAGTGTATATCTGCTACATATTAGTGCATATCAAGGTTTATATGCTGATTTTATGCCGCCGAAACTTGTATTCCAGCTTCCAAGACTTATATATCGCTGCTAATAACTCGAGGGAGACGCTAGGTGTAAAGATGAAGTCCCGAAGGGGCTCGACACAAGATCGCATACAAAGGAAGAATAAAGAACGTATAAGCAACCAAACATATCCATGATTAAATTAAGGACAAAAATATTACTGCATAAAAGGAATTTCATACTAAAATGACCATAATACATGGAGAAATGAGAATAGCATGCTTGAAATCACATAAAGTTAGCCTTTTCCAATAAGACTTCATAGTGGACTTACAAAATGAGCAACCAAGTAAGGGCATATTAGTGGGAGGTTCAGACAGACTCGATTACAGCAAGGTGCACTTTACTTGATAAGTAAAGAATACAAAGAGAGGGAGATAACCATTATCTTAGATTTCTTGTAGAAGGAAACAAAAAAGGTCTAACTCCGCAAATAACATTTTACTGTCATAATTCTCCCCGTTTAAAGAAGACTGGACAATGACCAAGTTTGATAGTAGACAAATCGAGGGGGGTTTGAAACAAGTAAACTAAAAGCTTGAACACTAATTAATAAACCAAAATCTACTACTGAAATACTAAATGAACTACTGGAGGCATTAATTAAAATAAACAAATGACATTAACCACGTAGATTTCCCGAAAATCCTAAAGATAAAGATAACTTGCATTATTAAAAGAGAAAATCAGACTAGATAAAGAGATGAAGCAAACTTTAGGAGAATACTCAATAGCCATTATTGTGCTTATCAAGCACATAGTAGCTTACCGTGTCTAATAGTAATAAAAGCAGCTACTACATCACTAAGTGAATTAAGACTACTCCAATACGATACCAATACAGTTCCTAGTAACCTTTATTGGTCAAACCAGCCAGTATCTTATCGCTAGCTATATTGAGAGTTGAAACAGGGAGAAATTAGCCCTGCCGTGGCTATTACAGCAACAAGTCAGACTACTAATCTACCAACTAAACTATTTTTATCCTTTTAAAGGGTGGGCAAAAAGCTAGGCTTCAAACCAGAGGCAGATACAAAGCAAAATGGGTACAGATTGCTATAACTTTGAGCTATGCAGTAATACCAGTCCAACAACATCTAATACATGAAAAAAATAGGAACAGATGTAAAGAAACTATGCTCTCCTTTCACAGTGATCCCTTGACGTATTCTAAACACACTAACAAAAACACTTAAGCAAGAGAACTTGTCTTTCAGCTCACATGAGCGAAGGCAGTATTCCAAGAGAAGGTAGATACACACAAACTCGAATAAATTAAGGTACTTCAAAATAACAGAGATAACGGAGACCAAAGCTGAGGCTTAAACACTCGAGCTTGTATAAAATCAATCAGAAAATACATAAATAGACCCAGGAAAATCTAGGCTCAAAGTTGGTCACAATTTTAACATATAATCAGGGGAGACTTTGAAATAGAACGAATGCATCATAATAAACTGTACAAGAATTTACCAGTTAGACAAGGAAGAACACGCTTGAATTTAAAGTTCGGTGATCAAAATAGGAATACATTTTAAACATCAAAATCTCAGAATAGTCTGTTAAACTTATGATCATCTGTAGGAAAGATTTGGGTTCACAAGAGGTTCGTACATTAACAAGTTAGGCTAATATTAGCTAGAACTAGTCAAGATACAGAAAAGAAAGAGTGAACAGGAAAGTCGATATCAACACACAAGGCAACTTCTTATCACTCAGCAGTAAAACACAACATTAATTCCTTAAAAATAGGAATACCCTAATAGGATACAACCATCCAGCATCACTACAAGACCCTGAGATTCAAATAAAAAACTCAAAATAGACAATCAAGCAACCCAAACAAACACACTATTTTGACAGGAATCGAGTGAAGAAACTGAAGATATTACCTATTCGGTAGCAGAAACTGGGACGACGAGCTTGAGTGAAAATGCTTACACCACTACGGATCGATTTTCTTACACTGACTTTAGACTAGAAACCCCTAGCTTCAGAGCAACGAAACCCCCTAGCTCCAAGAAATCTCAAAATTGAACTAGAATTGCTAAAAGTCCTTCACTCTAAATGGAAATTGAACGTATTTTGGGTAAACGACTACTATGAGATAGATTTGAGTTTTTTAGGATTTTTTTTATTATCCACGACTTCCTTCAAATTGGGAAAAAAACCTATATGTATAGGGATTTCTAGGGTTCAAAAATAGGATAGACATTAAGGCTAATTTCCATTTTAATCCCCAAATTCTTTCCTATTTTTGAATCCAAAAATCCCAAAGGGAATATAGCGACCGTTGGGATGAGGGGAGGTGGACAACTCGATTTTGAGCAAGGACGAAGGAGAGGGGAGATGGTAAAACGTATGTACAGAGTTTGTTAGAGGAACATTGAGGGAGAAGTGGTTTTGGCATTTCTGGGTTTGGTTTGCTAGTTTTCTTCGTTGGTTTGGCGTTGAGGGAGAAGGGAAAGGGGAGAGTGTGTGCACGTTTGAGGGAAAAGGCAAAGAAAAGGAGAATTGGGGGCGCATGGCCCCCACTTGCGTATATGTAGTATTATATATATGTAGGCTGATGTAAATGGGATTTTGGCCGGGTAAGAAATTAGAATTGGGCTGCGCATAAGATTGGAATTGGGCTCAAGATTTAAACCAAATCTTAAGATGAAGGGGTATAAGGTGTGAGGCATTCAATTTAAAATTTGTTCAATTGATTGTAATCTTGTCCAATTAAATTCTATTGACTACAAAACGTAATCAAATTGAACTCAAATGGCTAATTTAACTATACAATGAAGTAATACAAAGTAACGTAAGAGCTCTTAATATTATCAATCTAAAATAATCAAATTAATTCTGAAATAATACTTCTTAAAATAAAGGCATTTATTTTAAAAATATTTTTCCTTATTTTGAAAACTAATTATTTCAAATTGTCAAAATTAAAGCTCCATAATTAATTCGTGTTGTGGAGGGTAAAAATTGGGTGTCAACAAAAGCTTCCAAACATTGAAAGATAGACTTATGTCCGCTCCTATATTGTCATTATTGGATGGGCTTGAGGGTTTTGTAGTATATTGTGACGCATCGAGGGTTGGTTTGGGTTCTGTGCTTATGCAAAATGGTAAGGTCATAGTCTATGCTTCTAGGCAACTCAAAGTGCATGAAAAGAACTACCCTACCCATGATCTTAAATTGGCTGCCGTGGGGTTTGCATTAAAGATTTGGCGTCATTATTTGTATAGGGTGCATGTTGATATTTTCACCGATCATAAGAGTCTCCAATATGTCTTCACTCAAAAAGATCTGAGCTTGAGGCAAAGAAGGTGGCTAGAACTTCTTAAGGACTATGACATGAGTGTGCATTACCACCCTGGTAAGGAAAATATTATGGCAGATGCGTTGAGTCGGGTATCTATGGGTAGCCTGGCTTATGTTGATAATGGTGATAGGGAGATGGCTAGGGAGATGCATAGATTGGCTAGGTTGGAAAATGTGGGTAGTGGTGTTGTTGTGGTTGATGGTTCCAAATCTTCTTTGGTTGATGAGATGATAGAAAAACAAGATCTAGACTCCTTCTTGCTTGAGTTGAAGGCTTTGGTGAAAGAGGGCAAGATAGAGGTTTTCTCCCAAGGGGGAGATGGGGCCTTTAGATACCAAGGTAGGTTGTGTGTGCCTTGCGTTGATGGTTTGAGGGGGAGAATTCTTGATGAAGCCCATAATTTCTCTTATTCTATCCACCCCAGTTCCATCAAAATGTATAGAGACTTGAGGGATGTGTATTGGTGGGGAGGAATGAAGGGGGACATTGCCAAATTCATTTTTGATTGCCATAGTTATCAATAAGTCAAAACCGAACATCAAAAGCTGGGTGGCTTAACCCAAGATATAGAGATTCTTACTTGGAAGTGGGAGAGTATTAATATGGATTTTATGGTTAGATTGCCCAAGACTAGAAAAGGTTTTGATTCCATATGGGTGGTGGTTGATAGGATGACGAAATTGGCTCATTTTCTACCGATTAAGGCCACATACGGGGCCCAAGAGTATGCAAGGTTGTACATCCATGAGTTAGTGAGGTTACATAGAGTTTCTTTATCTATCATATTGGATCGGGGTGTATATTTCACTTCACACTTTTGGAGGTCTTTTCAAAGGGGTCTTGGTACAAAAGTTCACCTTAGTACGACCTTTCATCCCCAAACGTACGACCAAGATGAAAGAACCATTCAAACCCTTAAAGATATGCTTAGGGCATGTGTATTGGAGTTGAGAGGTAGTTGGGATAACCATCTTCCTTTGAATGAATTCACATACAACAATAGCTATCACTTTAGAATCAGTATGGCCCCTTTTAAGGCTCTTTATGGGAGGCGATGTAGATCACCGGTCGGTTAGTTTGAGGTTGGATAGGTGGCCTTATTGGGATCGAATCTAGCTATAGATGCTCTTGAGAAGGTTAAGATGATTGGGAAAAGGTTAAGAATGGCCCAAAGTCATCAAAAATCTTATGTTTATGTGAGAAGAATGGCCCAAAGTCATCAAAAATCTTATGTTTATGTGAGAAGAAGAGACTTTGAATTCAAAGTGGGTGATTGTGTTTATTTAAAGGTTTCTCCAATGAAAGGTGTGGTCCATTTCGGTAAAAAGAGGAAATTAAGTCCAAGGTATGTTGGTCCTTATGAGGTCTTGAAGAGGGTTGGTAAGGTAGCTTATGAGTTAAAGTTGCCTATTGAAATAAACTTGGTTCATCTGGTGTTCCACATCCCTATGTTGAGGAAATGTGTGGGTGACCCTAATGCCATTGTGCCTCTTGAGGTGGTGGGTGTTGTTGAGGATAACTTGACTTATGAGGAGGTCTCTGTCCAGATTCTAGATAGGCAAGTGAAGAGATTGAGGAACAAGGAGGTGACATCCGTTAAGATCCTTTGGAGGAACCAACTAGTCGAAAGGAGCTACATAGGAGGCCAAAGCAGATATGCAAAAATGATACCCTTATCTTTTCCACTCCGCTCAAGCCTAAGGTACTAATCCTATGTCTTTTATGTGATTTCAAGTCTTAATTTTTGGCCTTAAGCTATTGCATGCATTCATGTTTATATGGGCAAGGTTTCATAGTAAATTTTGATGTTCATGTTGAGACCTTATTGAAAATCATGTTTACATACATTTTTTGCATCCATATTAGGCTAAAAATTTTCATGGCTACCCTCCTTGTGTACGTTTCTTTTACATTTGGGGACGAATATTCCCAAGGGGGAGATATTGTAACACCCTATAACTTTATTCTCTTGTGTATCCATGTTATAATCCTCATTTGGTTAGGTTGGGGGTGTACTAGATTCATGGGAGACTCCTAATACCTAAATGAGTTCAAGACTTACCTCCAAATTTAGTTTGCGTGTTGTTTCATATAAGGGTCAAATTTAAACTAGAATAACTCTTAGCATTTTCAAACTGTGTGGCCCATCATATGTCAAATGAAATCCCTCTGTGTTATCTTTGCAACGCACTTTATTAGCATACTTGGAACTGGGTGTCCCACAACATTTCAAATGAAAGCTCTCTGAGTTATGTTTGTAACGCACTTTGTTTCACCTCATTCTGACATCGGCTGAAGGAGTTATGACCATCTTCGTGAGATCCTCCCGTGTAGTGAAGCCCCATGGGCACCCATAAGGGCAGTGTGGTCTTGTATGGCTCGTGTGAAGGGGTACGGGCCATGTAACATGGGAGTATAGTGGCCAACAATATTTTCTTCTCTAAGTGAGGTTGGAGGGACCAATACATGGTCCATGTAACACTACATGGTCGGTGGAAGTGGCCGTCAAAGTGACAAGACGTCAATTTTTCCAAGTCTCCTAACTTCCATTTTTTTCACTAAGGCACTTCACACGGGCACTCCACATAACCCATGGAGTTCCAGTGGTTGATGGTTCCAAATCTTCTTTGGTTGACGTCAATTTTTCCAAGTCTCCTAACTTCCATTTTTTTCACTAAGGCACTTCACACGGGCACTCCACATAACCCATGGAGTTCCACACAGCTAGTGAAGTCTCCAATGAGATGATACTTTGCCATTTTTTCTATCCGTTCACTATTGGTATTTTCGTAAATGCTAATTATCCTAATGACCCTTTTTGACATTTTGATTATTATTGCATAATTTAATGTTGATTTTACATATGGGTCTTGTATATTGAGAAATTTACTGCACAATAACTTTAGTTCATGAAATTACGGTTGTTTTAGCATATTTTGAGCTTCAAATCTTAGAATTGATGAGGGTTTTTGATATGAATATCTTAGAGGTGTTGAAAGTTATTAATTAAAGGATTTACCATTGATTTTCCTGCATGATTTTATCTCTAAATTGCATGCTCTTTTAGCCCCATTACACACCCCAAGGTGTTTGATAAAACGTCCAGTCATGCTTTCTTGAGGAATTGAATGTCCAAAGCATGAGATATGATATGAATGATGCTATGATGAATGAAATGAGCTTATGTACATGATTATTCCTACATGAGGTATTGCATTAGAGCTTATGATGAATCCTATATAATATATTGCACTAGACCATGCCCAATCCGAGGGGATAAAAGCCTGGGTAACCATGTGAGGGGTTTATACTTCACCACCTAGGATGATTGGGGTAATTAAGTCCAAGGTATGTTGGTCCTTATGAGGTCTTGAAGAGGGTTGGTAAGGTAGCTTATGAGTTAAAGTTGCCTATTGAAATAAACTTGAACCATCATGAATCGAGTTAGGGGTTTATACTCATCAACCATGTAAGAGGTTTATACCTCGCCACCTAGGATAATTAGAGTGTGACCAACATCAACCATGTGAGGGATTTATACCTCACCACCTAGGATGATTGGGGTGTGACCATCATCAACCAACCAAGGTTGGAAAGCTAGTTTGGTCTCTTCTTCACATATGATATTTTATATGAGCATGATTTACTCAATCATGTTTTATTCTAGCATTGATCATATATGCCATATTACTATATTATGCCAATTGTCTATTGATGTACATTTTGGTTATGATGCCTATTCCTTGTTGCACTACATCCCGCATACTCAGTACATTCAAATATACTAACACATACTCTTGCCTATATGATATCACTATATAGGAACCGGTGCCCGAGTTGATGCTCCTCCTTCACGTGGTTAGGCGGTGCTATTCCAAGCTTGTTGGTGAGTCCTCCATTTCAGGGACCTTAGTCTATGTTGTTATTAACTATGTATTAGATTCTCTTTACTTTATCGTTTACCTATGACTATGAGGGTGAGTCTGATTCTATGTCTTGGCCCCCGACATTATCTATGTAGTAGAGGTGTTGTTGGATAGAGCTATGTATTTATGCCATGAGTTGATTCTATTATCTCTTGACTCTATGTTATGACAAGTCCTCCCTTAGCCCCTTTTTTCCCTTACTTCTATTCTTAAAATGTCATTTAATTGTTTCGCGACCAAAGATGTGTAATAATATGCTATGAGGCTTATTTTAGGTTCCTTCGGGTTCCCCATTCGTCGGTCATGTCTAGGCCTGAGGCTTGGGTCGTGACAATGAGGTGCTCGTAGAACAAGCTGCCCTGTTGTGCAACCCCTGCAAAATGAGGTCTCTAATGTTGAGCTTCGCCAGGCTATCTAAACTCTAGCCCAGGCTTTCGACAGGATGCCCATGACACTTCTAGAGTTCAGAAATTCTTGAGGATGAAGCCGCCTGAGTTCACAGGGTCTGCATCTACTAAGGATCTTGAGAACTATATAGAGGAGCTTCAAGAAGTATTCCAAGTGATGCATGTGGCTGATGTTGATAGAGTGGAATTTACTGCTTATCTACTAAAAGGGGGTGGCTAACTATGGTACAACCAGTAAAAGAAGGATAGAGGGAGAATGCCCCCATGATGCCTTGGGCTATGTTCGAATACGCATTAGGGTGTTTCTTCCCAAAGGAGAGAAGGGAGGCAAAGGTAAGAGAGTTCTTAAACTTGTAACAGGGCTCTATGATTGTGCAAGAGTATGGGCTGAAGTTTACCCAACTATCCCCCTATACTCTGGATGTGGTTGCTGATATGACGGGGAGGGTGGGGATGTATGTTGATGGGTTGAATAAAGGGCCAAAGAGAGATGAGAGGGGAGCTATGCTCGTGAGTGACATGGATATAAGGTGATTGATAAATTTTGTGCAACAAACAGATGAGGAGAGGTAACATGATAGGGAAGAGTTCAGAAGTAAGAAAGGTAAAATATCCAGCCATGAGGTTGGGAAGAAAGGCAATGGAAATCCAGCACCATCATCTGCTAGTGCACCTGTGCCTAGAGTCAGAAGCAAACAGAGGTCCCAGAATATCATAGCCCATAAATCATAATCACAAGCTAGTATGGCTCAAGGTTCACGAGGTAAGACGCCATGTGGTACATGTGACAAGTTACACATGGGTAAGTTCCACAAGGGGAGTGATGTATAATACAAGTACGGCCTAGCATGCCACTATTAGAGAGAATGTCTACTTTGGGCTGATCGGGCTCAATCTACTATACCAGCCCTACCAGCTAAGTGAAATCAGAGAGGTATCACTTCAGGCACAAACGGAGCTACAAACTGTTTATATGCCATGTGTAGTCGACATGATCAGGAGAACTCCCCAGATGTTATGACGGGTATGATTTAAGTCTTTTCTATTGAATGTTATGTGTTGATGGATCTTAGTACAACATTATCTTTTGTAACTCCTTATATGTCCAGTAGATTTGATAAAACCCCTGAGAGTCTTCCTGAACCCTTTGATGTTTCTACTCCAGTGGGTGAGTCCATTCGGGCTGAGAGGGTCTATATAGCTTGTGTAGTGTACATCCATCATAGGGATACTATCATTGATTTGATTGAGTTGGACATGACTGATTTTGATTTGATCTTTGACATTGATTGGCTCCATGCTTGTTATGCCTCTATTGATTGTAGAGCCCAAACTATTAAGTTCCAATTTCTGAATGATTCGGTTCTAGAGTGG
>DF359378.1:54514-79441 GCA_000787875.1 Solanum virginianum
CGGTTCTAGAGTGGAAAGGTGATACCGTAGCACCTAAAAAAAGTTTATCTCATATCTTAGAGTCAGAAAGATGATTGTGAAAGGGTGTATTTACCACCTTGTGAGAGTTAAATCTGATGATGTTGAGTCCCCAACTTTTGAGTCAATTTTAATCGTGAATGAGTTTCTAGAAGTGTTTCATGAAGATCTGCCCGGAGTCCCTCCTGATAGGGACATTGACTTCGGGATTGATGTTCTTCCTGATACCCAGCCTATCTCAATTCTACCTTATAAGATGGCCCCCACTGAACTGAAAGAATTAAAAGAACAGTTGAAAGATTTATTAGAGAAGGGATTTATAAGGACGGGTGTTTCTCCTTAGGGTGCCCCTATCCTATTCGTGTAAAAGAAAGATGGGTCTCTTAGAATGTATCTTGACTTTAGGCAACTGAACAAGGTCACCATAAAGAACAAGTACCCCTCCCAAGGATAAATGACTTGTTTGGCCAACTTTAAGGTGCCTCTTATTTCTCAAAGATAGACCTCCGATTTGGTCACAATCAGTTGAAAGTGAGGGAATGTGATATTCCAAAGATAGCCTTTAGGACTAGATATAACTATTTTGAGTTCTTGGTTATGTCCTTTGGATTGACGAATGCACCTACAGCTTTTATGGATTTGATGAATAGAGTGTTCAGATAGTATCTGGATATATTTGTCATTGTATTTATTGATGATATTTTAGTGTACTCAAGAGATGAAGAGGAGCATGCAAATCACCTCAGAGCTCTACTAAGGATCTTGAGAACTATATAGAGGAGCTTCAAGAAGTATTCCAAGTGATGCATGTGGCTGATGTTGATAGAGTGGAATTTACTGCTTATCCAAGAGTTATATGCAAAATTCTTGAAATGTGAAATTTGGCTTAAGTCCATAGCTTTCTTAGGCCATATTATGTCCGATGATGGTATTCAAGTGGATGCTCAAAAGATTGAAACAGTTAAGAACTGGCCCAGACCAACCTCTCCAACTGACATAAGAAGTTTCTTGGGGCTGGCAGGCTACTACCACCAATTTATTGAGGGATTTTCTTCCTTATCCGCATCATTGACAAAGTTGACTGAGAAAAAGGTCAAGTTTCAGTGGTCCGACGAGTGTGAGAAAAATTTCCAAGAATTAAAGACTAAACTGACTACTGCACCAGTTCTAACCTTGCCCGATGGGATGGAAGATTTTGTAATCTATTATGATGTTTCAAGAGTTGGATTGGGATGTGTGCTAATGCAGAGAGGGAAGGTAATAGCGTATGCTTCCAGACAACTTAAGATTCATGAGAGGAATTATCCAACCCATGATCTTGAGTTGGTAGCAATGGTGTTCGTACTCAAGATCTGGTGCCATTACTTGTATGGAGTGCATGTGGATGTGTTCACTGACCACAAGAGCTTGCAGTATGTCTTCAGTCAAAAAGAGCTCAACCTGCGACAGAGAAGATGGTTAGAGTTGCTTAAGGATTATGACATGAGCATTCTCTACCATCCAGGTAAATCTAACATTCTTTCTGACATTCTTAGTAGGCTATCAATAGGTAGCACAACCCATGTGGAGGAAGGAAAGAAGGAGCTAGCTAAAGACATGCATCGGTTTGCTTGATTAGGAGTCTAACTTGAGAAAAATGATGAGGGAGGAGTTAATATCCAGAACAAGTCTGCTTCATCTTTGGTGCCAAAAATGAAAGAAAAGCAAGACCAAGATCCTATCATACTCCAATTAAAGGAGGTTGTCCATAAACAGAAATTAATGGTCTTCTCCAAAGGGGGAGATGGGGTCTTGAGGTACCAAAGTAGATTGTGCATCCCATATATTGATGGTATATAAGATAGAATCATGGCTGAAGCTCACAACACTAGATACTCCATTCATTCTGGCTCTACCAAAATGTACCATGACTTAAAAGAAGTCTATTGGTGGAGTGGAATGAAGTGGGATGTTGCTGAAATTGTTTCTAAGTGCCCGAACAGTCAGCAAGTGAAAGTTGAGCACCAAAGGCCATGTGGATTAGCTCAAAACTTTAAGATTCCAAAATGGAAGTGAGAGATGATCAATATGGACTTCATTACTAGTCTAACGAGGTCTTAAAAGCAATATGATTCAATATGGGTGATTGTAGATAGGATGAATAAATTGGCTCACTTCTTAGTAATTAAAACAACTAACACTGCAGAAGAGTATGCCAAGATGTACATTCGAGAGATTGTGAGGTTGCATAGGGTCCCTTTGTCCATCATCTCGGAAAGAGGAGCTCAATTCACCTCCCAATTTTAGAGATCATTTCAGAAAGGATTGGGTACGAAGGTGAATTTGAGTACAACCTTCCATCCACAGACAGATGGCCAAGCAGAGCATACAATTCAGACGTTAGAAGATATATTGAGAGCCTGCATCCTTGATTTCAAGGGAAATTGAGATGATCACATACTGTTGATTGAGTTTGCATATAACAATAGTTATCATGCAAGCATTCAGATGGCTCTCTATGAAGCTATATATGGGAGGAGATGTGGATCACCAATTAGGTGGTTCGAGGTTAGAGAAGAGGAGTTAATTAGGCCTGACCTTGTCCATCAAGCAATGGAGAAGGTTAAGATAATTAGAGAGAGATTGAAGACTGGGGAAAGTTGCCAAAAATCCTATACTGATGTGAGGAGGAGAGATTTGGAGTTCAAAGTGAATGACTGGGTATAGTTGAAAGTGTCACTTATGAAGGGTGTCATGAGATTTGGGAAGAAGGGTAAATTGAGTCCACATTATATTGTATCCTATCAGATTGTAAAGAGGATTGGGAAGGCTGCCTACGAACTAGAGTTGCCTTCCGAGTTAGATGGTATCCATTAGGTGTTCCACGTGTCGATGTTGAAGAAATACTTGGGAGATCCTACTTTAGTAATCCTTGTGGAGAGCGTTGGAGTGAAGGATAGTTTGACCTACGAAGAAATTCTAGTTCAAATCCTTGATCATGAGATTCGCAAATTGAGAACCAAAGAGATAGCCTCAGTCAAAGTCCTATAGAGGAATCAATTCGTTGAGGAGGCCACATAGGAACCTAAGGAAGAGATGAAACCGAAATATCTGCACCTATTCATGCCAAATGATGAGAATGTTGAAGGTAAATTTCCTTACCATTAACTAAGTTGATTGTCTTTTCTTGAAGATTGTCTATTCTTGAGTTGGAATAGAGATTGTCGATAGAAATGAGGAGTCGAAAGATAGATTGATAGATGTGTATGTTGAGAGGTGTTTTGAGTCTATTCGTGCCTTGATATCCACCCTTACTCATCATTCGAGGATGAATGATCCTAAGGGGGAGATGATGTAGCACCCGATAAAATTACCAAAATACCCCTAGAACGGAGATATGCACATAATGCATCTTCTCATGCTCCATATGTAAATTCAAGATTGAATATGCAATCAGCATGAGAAATTGAGTGGAAAAATGACCTCGACCCAATTTTAGAGCAACTGGGTTGAAAAATAATTTTTTGTATTAAAATGCGAACCAGTGAGGGTGCGCAATAGGTCCGCAATGCGGACCCATCATGGACCAACACTTAGTTTTTATTGCAAATATTTTCCACTGGATATCAGAGGATTTTTGATGAAAAATACCAAAAAAATACACGGTCCACGTCACGGATTCCGCACCCTGTCAAATTTTGTGAGGGGCATCCTAGACCTTTCCAAACCCCTTCTAGACTTAATATATGACTAAAATAGGTCGTTTTAAGCGTAAAAGGAGTATATAACCCATTCTTAAGCCATTCTAAAGTCTTTGAAAAGACTTAGGGCTAAAAGAGAAGAGAGAAAAGCGATGAGTTGAAGATTTCAAGACGAATGCATGCCAAATTGATCGTCTACCGTCGTTCCAGGAATGTAAGGCTAAACAAAAGCATGAGATTTTGTTCTCTCATATGCCCCATAGATGATCTTAGATGAGAGTTGAAATTTCTTGAGTCTTGATTATTTTCTTGAAATGTTTATAACTTTACATGTGTTTTCATGTGTTGATGATCATCATAAACCTATTTTCTTGAATTGAATATTTTTCATGAGATATTGTATGAACCCTATATGTTAACTTCTAAAAGCATGTATGAAAGAAGATAGGAATTGGGTCTAGAGTCTTGATTGAGAATGTCGATTGTGATTGTAATTGTGATGTGAGAATGATGATGAGTTGATAGAACTTGATATCTCCTTGAGTCTCCATAAATGAACTCTACTTATTTGTCTATTCAATTGTTCCTTAACGATTGCTCTTAGTCTTGCGCTATTGATTGAGATGTTGATTGATGAGATGATAAAGTCTCCATGAGACTGGTTGAAAGATAAGAGCCTCACGAGGTTGATTTGACATGAATTGTTTAAGACAGTTTGATTGGTTTGATTGAATGGACTATTTTATGAGCATTGAGTCATGAGAGGAGTATCGAGCAACAAAAGAGTAAGAGTTAGTCCAACTTGCACTCATCAAACTACTTAGTCAAGCGTATGTGAGGATTAGAACCGCTATAACACATTATGTTGAGGTCCCCTCTTGATAGAGTCCCTGAAACAATAGAGGACTAGTTTGATTTTGCTGGTGGTACCTGGTGGATTTGATTTGACCCCTAATTGGCAAGTACAGAACGGTTGTAGCAACATCAGCATGATTGTTGTACAGTCACTGACTCATAAGTGAATGTTATTGAATAAGAGAAACTCACAGAAAGTTCCCAAACTGAGTACTCTGAGATGAGATGAGATGAGTTGAGATGAGATGAGTTGAGATAAGTCCTTCTGAGATGGGTCTGTTTTGATTGATGAGTTTATGGGTTGACAGATCACTTGTCTACTATTTATTCTTGCTTTAGATAGACATTTGATATGTTGATTTTTTACTATCTTTGATATTGATTGTTATTTCTATATTATTTTACCTGTTTCGATTTCACTCAGCTATTTTACATACCAATACATTCCACGTATTGCGTCCCCCTCTAGGAATGCATCATTTTATGATATAGATACATAGGATAGAGGTCATCAGTAGGCGCACCATTGAGGATCTCGAGACGTTCAGTAGACTGGTGAGCCTCCCCTACTTCGGAGGGTTCATCACCTATTTTCATCTTGCTTAGAGTTAGATTTTCTTAACTTTTTATTTTGATTGGGTAGCCATGGGTCTGTCATTGGCACCACCTAATAGCGATAAGGGCTTCATAGACTAGAGTCGAATATTGATATTGAGACTCATAAGCTAGTTTCTTTCTACTAGCCTTTCATTTTGTTGCTATTTGAGACTAGATGATGAGATGTGCCCATTTATTCTCTTATGTCTTCCGCTGATTAGTAGAATATATGAATGAATGAACATGATGAGGCCAAGTGGTTCGCTTGGGGAGTAGCAATAGCCCTGAGTGCTGGCTATGTCTTGGGTCCCCTCCCGAGGCGTGACAATATATTCAACACATATAATTAATAAATAATTAATTAAAATAGTCACACATAATAATGATTAAATTCCTTAAAATTTACCTTTTTATAATGTAAATAAATTCTAAATTATAATGTGGAAAATATTTCATCAATAACAATCTAGGCAATGTAGAACGATTCTTGAATTGAGCCCCACTAATGTTTGCCATCTTCTCCGTCAAAATTCTTCTTCTTCTTTCTTTTTTGCAAGATCTCCAATCTGTGGCATTTGGGAAGAAGATTCACCTCCGTCATTTTCCTTCTTCGATGAACTTTTTATCTTCTTAGTTCTTCTTCTAGCGAATGCAAAGACCATCCAACCAGATATGAACTGGATCTATCAATTTCTAGTGACTTCCAGCAGATTCCAGCGATGTCTAGCATTTCTTGTGATGCCCAGTATATCTCGTGACCTCTGACAACAAACAATTTTAGGTTTCTTTCTATTTACAAATTTTACAGTGCTTAGGTCTTTTCGAATCTTGCACTTGCTCTAAATATTGATCTTTGTGAAATCTATTAGTGATTTTGCTAATTGTTCGTTCATCATATCTTCACCTGCCTATATCTTTTCTATACTTTGATTTTATTTTTTCTTGTTGATAATCTGTAATTTCAGAATCTTTTCGGATCTCTTCTATAGTATTAGCACATACACTACTTGTGACTTCAACAACAACAACACAGCCAGTGAAATCCTAGAAAGTAGGGTTTTAGGAGGGAAGAATATACTCAGACCTTGCCATTATCTCACAGAGATAGACAGGTATTTATGCCTTCCATTTATAATATTATAGTCTTGGTACTTTTTTTGTGTTCTTTGTTAAACACTTGTATGTTTATATGTAGTTTCATACTTAAGTTGTGTGTGCTAGCTGTAGTGCCCTTGGTAAGAGATGTCGACCAGGGTCTTGTTCTTAGTTGGGGTCTAAGACGAAGGGTGGGGGTGGTTATAAGGTTCGCTAAGTTGAAAAAAAAAGGTCTTTGAACATAGGGACTTTGTTTGGAAAGTCCATTGAGTTGGTGATGGTCATTAAGAAGAGGGTAATTAATTTGACAAGCATTCAAGAGATCAAATAGGTAGGTTCTAAGGCTCGGGATATGGATGGGTTCAAACTTTGGTACTTAGGAAGTTCAGATAACAAGAATGGTGTAGATATTCTAGTAGATGGAGACCTAATGAAGTAAGCGTGGATGCATGTTTGGAGGATCTATGATAGATTGTAAGAAATCAAGTTGGTCATTGAAGGGCTAACTTTGAGAATCGTTAGTGTGTGTACTCCTATTTAGGCTTAGATGAGGTATTTAAGAAACGTTTTAGAAAGGAATCGACTGTGGTTTTAGGATGTATGTCGAACATCTAGATGATTTTTCATAGGCAGAGATTTCAATGGCTACATTGGAGATACTTCTAATGATTTTGTGATATGCATGGTGGTAGTAATTTGGGTTTGAAACAGTGGTGGATCATCGCTCTTGGATTTTGCCAGAGCTTTGCAGTTGGTGATAGCTCACTCGTGCTTTATAAAGAAGGATGACCGCTTGATTAACTTCTGTAATATGGTGGCAGCTAAAACTCAGAGACTACTTTTTTTGAATAAAGTCAATAAAGGCTTTTGAAGGATTGCAACGTTATGCCGAGCAACAATCTTACTACTCAGTTTAGGCTTTTGGTGATGGACTTGGAGACTTAGCGAGGGAGGAGGAAGAACAATCTGCATGTCTGACCTAAGACTAAATGGGGTGGTTTGACACTAGCCCTATCTCATGTGATTGGGGAGAAGTTGACAGCATAGGCTTTGAGTAGTGGAGATGCAGAAAGCATATGAGATAAGATAGCTAGTTGCATTAACGAAGCAACTAGAGTGGTTCTAGGGGTGACAAAGGGTAACTTTTGTGGACATCGAGGGGATTGGTAGTGAAATAAAGAAGTTTAAGGCAAAGTGGAAGTAAAGAAGGTTGCATATGAAAAGTAGCAGACTACACTTTCAAGGACAAGAAGATAGCAAATAGGAAAAATTATAAGGAGACAAGGAGGGAGGATAAGTTAGCGGTTACAACAGCTAAGATGGCAACTTTAAAAAGATTGTATGTTGAACTACGGGTCAAGGGAAGAGATAAGAAGTTATAAAGGCTCTTGAAGATGAGAGAGAGGAAAGCCTCAGACTTGGATCAAGTAAAGTGCATTAAAGATGAAGATAGTAAGGTATTGATAGAGGGGACCTTCATTAAGCAAATATGGTATATGTTCTTCCATAAACTATTAAACAAATGGGGGGGAGGGGACAAAGGCTTTGTGTTAGGTGAATGGAACACTCAAAGAGACATAAGAATTTTGGGTATTGTAGAAATATTAAGGTTGAGGAGGTGAAGTGTGCTATCAGTAAGATGGGCAAGGAAAAATTGAAGGACTTATGTTGCCCACGTTATACCTCCTTAAAGGATAAAGTGGTCTCTGTCAAGAAATAGAACCTAGCCAAGGTTAAGGTCGAACCCATAGGGAATACCTAGAATCAAGAGAATTCGATGATCGCAATTCGAATCGTTAACCAACTTACTTCCCCAACGATTCCCCAACTTAGTATCGTCAGATAACCTAATCTTTTTCTAGTGTATAACATGCAGGACGGTATGTTATGTTCACCAAGTCCATCGGTCAAAAGTGAGAGGTGAATTTCACTATACGACTTGGCCCATCTCCATAGTATGCATTACTAACCCTTACCTATTAGTCCTAGTACAACCTTCCCTTGGCCTAGATTGGTTGATTAGACGAGAACACATCAATCAAATTCTGTTAATTAATTTCTTTTCCTATTTATTACTACCTTGGTGCAATCAGTAACACTAAGGGGGTTCTAATGTTGGCCACCATCAGAAAACATACAAAACAAAGAGAGTTAATTAAAACATGCATACACCCCTTCCAAAAATTATGAATTATCTAGTTTTACTTTATTAGTTCTTCATGGTTCCCACAACCCTAGTTGTGGATTTAGCTACTCATGATTTGTGTAGATGCAAGAATTATGAATTGGAATAACATAATAGAACACTTATATAATTTAATTAAGAACAAGCAAATCCAACTTCAAAGAGAACCAGATTGATAAAACATAACTCAGCACTTACACAATAGAATCAAGAACAAGAAAATCCAACTTCAATAAGAATCACAAGCTTAAAGATGAAATTCAAACATAAGTGTTCTCAAAGTCTCTCTAATGTGATCTCACAATTTTCTCTCTCTAATTTACTGAGTTCTCTGAGTATTAGGCGAAAACTTCTGAAAAATAACCTATAAAACCTATTTATAATAAGTAAAATACAAGTCCTAAACAAAATAGGAGAACTGGTCAGCACGCCATATGAAAGGGGTTTACGCGTAGTATTGCATTCCATGGCCCGTAATCAGGGTCTCGTACTCAGCTGCTGGAAGTTTGGACTTCAACTCTACGACTCATAAAGTGGTTTATCACTCGTACAGGGGGATTCGTCTGATGAAACTTCAGAAAGTCCTAATCTCTGGTCCTCAGGGCATGAACCATTTTCTACGACTCGTAAAACCTTCTACGGCTTGTCTGCATGTTCATAAAATAGCCCCTCTCTAGAATTGTACACGAAATCACCCTATGACCCGTAGAATGATCTATGGCCCGTAAAGAGTCTTGTATAACAGTAAAAATCAGCAGCTTCTGCACTTTATCCCAAAATCAAGGTCAAATCTGTAATCCTGCAAATATAAACACAAAACACATAAAACCAACTAACATCGCATTGAGAACACACAAATTCCAAGTTTTAAGCATCAAAAGTGTTATATTTTGGTAGCACATCAAGGAACCAATTAGATTTTGGTAGGGTTTTGAAAGGCATAGAAAGAGCAAGTCTGGAGAGGTTTGCTTGTTCAATGTCACTGTTAAGACAGCTAAGATGCTCAAGGAATGGAGGTAATGTACAATGACGTCAAGACCCAAGCATAGGGCCTAGTTATAGCATGATGAATAAAGAATCTATAGACACCTCATCCAAACCTCTTAGCATTCATACACATTTGAACATATATATAAGCAAAATTAAAAATTGGAGAAAGGGGCTAAAGGACATCAATCATTTGGAAATCAAAGAGAGCAACAACTCAAACAATAAACCATAACGTCAAAAATATATGATCTACCATAAAGACTTAGCGGGGGCTAAGACATAACCATAGCTCCCCTAAACTATAGAATTCTTAAGAAAATAACATAGAAAGTAAAAGTCTCCATAATACAACCCAAAACAAAGAAGTGACTCAACTACAAATGGCATGAAAGAAAGGTGTAGTCCCTGAACTAGAGGGCTCTTAAAGAAACTAGTCTTCAACATCGGAGGCTAGTCACATGTTGGTGGAAGAGAAGGAGCATTGATCCCTACATGATCATATTATATAGAAAAAATATGCATTAGTACGTTGGAATGCACAAAGTATGTGAGATACAATACAAACATGAAATTGTAATTCCATCATGTATGAAATTGTAATGCCATCACTCAAAACATGCATAATTATAGGTAAAGAATATAGCTCAATATGAAATAAGGATCAATGCAACATATGGAAACATGGTTAAAAGAACATAGACGTCAAATACATAACTTGTGAAAGAAGACCATAACCGACATATAAGACCATGTGAGCTAATACATGGACCAACATAACTCCCAATGTTGGTATGAGGAGTGCACATGCCGAGTGCAACTCCATACACTTATGTATGCAAATCTTAGTTTAACATTACTATTGTGGATCTACTAGCCTTAGCCTACAAGGGCTCGTATGATGGTACATAGCTAATAGGACAAGAGGTTGCTTCTAAGGTTCTCTTACCGAACCCCACCTCAATGCCTTATTTGGTGCTAAGTCAGTCCCATGGAATACTTTAAAAATATTAGCATAGTCATGCAATCTAAATTATAATCATAAGTAGCATCATATATGGGTAGCTCATTAACTTGGAAACCACCCATGTGAGAATTGGCCTTTCACATTGAGGGTCCATCTTAAACATCATTAAGGGCATTCGCAGCATGCTTACATCTTTTATTACATTCATAACTTTCATAACATACTTTTAGCCCTCATCATCAACATCATATAGAATTCTTCATAAACTTGGTCGGCTCCTGCAACATACTTTCAAACATATGAATCAAGAGTATTAAATAATATTATGGTGAAACTCATTAACTTAAAACAAAGTATATATGACCAACTTTATCGTTAGCAAACCCTAGGTTATGAAATCATGACTTCCAACTTGAAAACTATAAGAACTCATAGTACATCATCAACTTGCATCATTAGAGATAAAATAACTAAAAACATATTATTAAAATATCATTTAAATCATAGTTGCAGAACTCATAACTTTTCAAGAACTTAAAGAAAAAGTAAAAAAAAATTATTGTTGTACTTTTTGGGTGAAAGGAACCCATAAATCAAGCTCACATACATTATTGAAGACCTTCAGAAAGGCTTAAAGATTTGGAGAAGAAATCCCTTGGAAACCCTAGCCCTTGCCTTGCTTTAGAAAATTTTGAGGAAATTTGGAATGGTGAGAATGGCACTGAATAAAGGGTTTAGGGTATGATATAGGAGGAAAAAGAGCCCAAAATGACATAGTTTTAAGCTTAGTTCACAATGAAAGGTCAAACATACCCTTTATTAAAACTGCTGGACCATGAACCATGACCTTATTTACTCGTCATAAATCGATTTACAAGTCTACTTACGAAGGTTTCGTTGTATTGAAATTTGATCTTTAGAAACAATCTCTAAACCCCAGTCTATGACTCAATGAATGATCTATAGTTTTAGAACCCTTCCATAAAATAATCTCACACTTGAGAGATTTTTGAAACTCAGGACCCCATTTACAAGGCCAATTTATGGACCATAAATCAAACTATAACTCATCTTGTTTATTCACAGTTCAACTTCAGAAACCCAAATTTTCTATCAACCCAAGGCCTCAAACCACGAACACTTTCTATAGTCAGTAGTTCCTTTTATAGAGCATAAATTCCCCTCGTAAATTTCTTCTATACTTGATCAGATTTTCATCTGGTCTAATCCTATCCACGAGCCCTATTTACTACCAATGGTTTTAACCACAAGCCATAAATAAGGCTCATAGTTTTGACCCTGCACATTTCCAATTCTAGTTCTTCAACACTTTTTGACTTTCTAACTTATGAGTCCTTATAATATCTCCCCCTTGGGAACATTCGTCCTCGAATGTGCTATATGAAAGCTCTAGGGAACTAAGGAAGCAGCTAACAATAGAGTATGAATGCAAAAGTGCCATTTAAACATCTTTTCATAAAAATTTCAAATCCACAATTTAAACATCATTCAAAACAGCCCATAAATATGCAAACATACATAAATGTCATAAAAGCTAAAATTCAAGGAATTTTAGATCTTAGGGAAAGAAGAACTTAGTACCTTAGACTTGATTAGAATAGAAACGATAAGGGTATCGCTTCATCATGTCCATTTTCACTTCCTACGTTATACTTTCAACTTGTTGGTTCCTGCAAAGTACTTTAACAGATGCAACCTCTTTGTTTCTCAACATCTTTGATTGCCGATCTAGGATTTAAATACTTCTTCATAGGTCAAGTTCTCCTCAACACTCACATTCTTCATTGGAATTATGGAGTTGGGATCGCCCAAGAATTTCCTCAACATCGACATATGAAATACTGGGCGAATCATGCTTATCTCCAATAGAAACTTCAATGCATAAGCCACCTTACCAACCCTCCTCACAATTTTATAAGGCCCTATATATCTAGGGCTCAATTTCCCTTTCTTACCAAACTAGACTACCCCTTCATGGATGACACCTTCAAATAGATCCAATAATTAACATTGAACTCAAAGTTTGTTCTCCTAACATCGAAGTGTGACTTTTGGCAACTTTGAGCAATTTTTAACTTTTTCCTTTTGAGTCTTACTTTTTACATAGTATCCATAACCATGTATGGTCCTATTAAAGCCATTACACCAACTTCAAACCATTCAACCGGTGACCTACATCGTCTACCATACAAGGCCTCAAATAGTGACATCTCAATACTTGCTTGAAAGCTATTGTTGTAGGCAAACTCAATAAGAGGTAGATGATCATCCCAACTTTCTTTGAATTCCAATACACAAGCCCTAAACATATCCTCAAGTGTTTGAATTGTCCTTTTGGCTAGTCCATCAGTTTGAGGATGGAAGGCAGAGGCCTTTTTTAAGTAACTTCCAAAAGTGAGAGGTGAATTGAGTTCCACGATCTAAGATAATAGACAATGGAACCCCATACAACCTCACCAACTCATGGATATATGACTTGGCACAATCTTTGGCACTAAAGTTGTCTTGAACGGTATAAAGAGAGTCGACTTTGTCATGCTATCAACTATTACCCATATAGAATCAAAAAATCTCTTGTTCTTAGGTAAACTAACTACAAAGTCCATATTGGTCTCTTCCTACTTCCAAGTAGGGATCTCATAATTTCTTGGGTCAGGCCACCCGACCTTTGATGTTCAACCTTAACTTGTTGACAATTGGGACATTTAGTCACGAACCTTGCTATGTCCTTCTTTATTCCATTCCACCAATTCATATCCCTTAGGTCTTTATATATCTTAGTGGAACCAAGATAAATAGAATAGGAGGAATTATGGGTTTTTTTTGCAAAAACAAACTCTTTAGCCCCTTAATATTTGGCACATAGTCTACCTCGGTAATGAAGTACCCCATCTCCGCTTTGTGAGAAAACCTCTACCTTATCTTCCTTCACCAATGTCTTTAATTCAATCAAGGTGGGGTCAAGATCTTGATTAGACTTGACTTCTTCAATCAATGAAGACTCGGAGTTATTCAATACCATCACACTACTATTACCAGCATCATTTAATATCACTCTCAACCTAGCCAACATATGACCTTTCTTTCCTAACTTCTTTTTTCCATTACATTCAAGGTGAGACACATTACTCATGGAAACCCTAATAAGTGTATTGGGTACCATATTAGCCTTACCCAAGTGATACTTCACACTAATGTCATAGTCTTAAGAAGTTCTAACCACCTCTGTTGCCTTAGGTTGAGGTCCTTTTGAGTGAACACATATTGGAGACTCTTACAATTGATGAATACATTAACATGAACCCTATATAAGTAATGACACCAAATCCTCAATGCAAATACCATGACTGTCAATTTATGATCATATGTTGGGTAGCTATTTTCATGCACTCTCAATTGTCTTAAAGCATAGACAATCACATTACCATATTGCATAAACATAGAACCAAAACCAATTCGTGAGGCATCACAATAAACAATGAACTTATCGAGACCCTCTGGCAAGGTCAAGATTAGAGCCAAAGTTAACTAATCCTTCAAGGTTTGAAAAATCTTCTCACACTCATCCGTCCACAAAAACATTACTTTCTTTTGAGTCAACCTTGTTAATGGTGATGAAATAGAGGAGATCCCTGCACCAAATCTCCTATAGTACCCGGGTAGACCAAAGAAACTCCTAATATCCATAGAAGTAAATGATCTAGGCCAATTCTTCATTACTTCCATATTTTTGGGGTAAACTTTAATTCTATCACTCGATACTACATGCCCAATGGATGCAACTTATTTCAACGAAAACTCATATTTGTTAAATTTGACATATAATTTGTCATCCCTTAATATTTGCAACATCACTCTCAAATGCTCCATGTGTACCTCTTTACTCCAAGAGTAGACCAAAATATCAATGATGAACACCACAACAAACTTATTAAGGTAGGGTTTGAATACCCTATTAATGAGGTCCATAAATACTATTGATGTATTTGTTAGGCCAAAAGATATCACCATAAACTCAAAATGCCCATACCTTGTTTGGAAAGCCACTTTGACATCACAAACTCAAAATGCCCATAACTTGTTCGAAAAGCCACTTTGGGAATGTCACACTCCCTTATCCTTAGTTGATGATACCTAAACTATAAGTAAATCTTGGAGAAATGTTTTGCCCTTGCAATTGATTAAAATAAGCCATCTATTCTTGGAAATAGATACTTGTTCTTTATGGTAACCTTGTTGAGTTGTTGGTAGTCTATGCACATGAAGAGTGGCCTATCTTTCTTCCTTACAAACAACACACGGAGCACCCTATATGGACTTACTTGTTCTAATGAAACCTTCTCTTATAAATCCTTCAATTGTTACTTTAGCTCCTTTAACTCCCCAGGCCATTCAATAGGGAAGAATGAAGATAGGTTGAGTATTGGGCAAGAGGTCTATGCCAAAATCTATTTCTCTTTTGGGAGGAACACTGGGCAATACTTTAAGAAAGACACAGGGAACTCATTGACAACAAGGATTGACTCAAGAACTAGAATTTCTGAAGTGACATCTCTAACCTTCACTAGGTGATAAATACACCCCTTGAAAATCATTTTACAACCTTTGATATAGGAGAAAAATTGACCCTTATATGTAGAACTACTACCCTTTCACTCAAGAATGGACTCACTTGGGAATTGGAATTTGACTATGAGTGCGATAATCTATAGAAAAGTAGGAAGCATGCAACTATCCGTTCCAAGTTTGACATCAAAATCAACTATGGAAAGCTCCACTAAATCATAAGGAACAACTTTATGAAAAATGGACACAGACAACCACTATAATCTTTTTTGGTAATAACTGACTCACCTACGGGAGTACAAACCTTAAAGGGCTCAACTAGCCATAACTTCAAGACTCACATAGAATCTATTTGCAAGAAATAGAGTTACAAAATAAAATTGGCTTCCAAATCTAATAATGCACATACATCAAAATCATAAAATTTTAACATATCGATAACAACGTTTGGAGTCTTTTCCACCTCTTGGGGGGTATACAAATCATAGAACCTATTGGCCCTTGGAGAACTTTGAGCTTATCCACCTTGGCCATGGTCCTAGCACCCTCAATCCTACACTCTTTGGCATGACAACTGGGCTTGCTATATTTGAAGCATGCATTGGAGCTGGCTAAACACTTGACTTTGTGAGGCCTTCCATATTTGGCACAATTTGGAAAATCTTGTGCACCCGAGCCTCCTTGGGGCTTGGAGTTGGATAGGAAACATTGTTAGATAGGGAAAAACCTTAGGCAGCGCTAAAGTCAAGATATAATCATGAAGAAAGGAGAGTTCTCTAAATACCTTAAAGCCTCTCATTCATGATTGTGGCATGCTTCACAACCATGAACAACACTCTATTTGATGCAGCATATTGGACATCCAAGGAATATTTCAAAACCTCAAGCTTTTACACCAATTTTGTCACGACCCAAGCCTAGGGCCTAGTTATAACACAGTGAATAAGGAACCCAAAGACACCTCATCCAAGCATCTTAGCATTCATAGGTATTTGAACATATATATGAGCAGAATTGAAAAGTAGGGAAAGGGACTAAGGGACATCAATCATTTAGAAATCAAAGAGGGGCGTGCCGGAGGAGGAGGAGGAGGAGGAGCCTCAGTTCCTATATAGTGATATCATGTAGGAAAAATATGCGTTAGTACATTAGAATGTACTAATTATGCGAGATGTAATGCAAACATGAAATTGTAATGCCATCATTTATGAAATTGTAAAACCACCATGTATGAAATTTTAATGTTATCACTCAAAACATGCATAATCATAGCTAAAGAATATATCTTAATATGAAGTAAGGATCAATGCAACATATGGAAACATGTTTAAAGGAACATAGACATCAAATACATAATTTGTCGAAGAAGACCTTAATTAACATGTAAGACTATATGAGCTACTACATGGAATCCAACATAACTCTCAATGTTGGCATGGAGAATCCACATGCCGAGTGGAACTTTGTCAACTTATGCATGCATATCTTAGTTTAACTTTGCTATTGTGGATCCACTAACTTTAATTAGCTTACAAAGGCTCCTATGATGGCACATAGTTAATGGGACAAGAAGTTGCTTCTAAGGTTCCCTTACCGAACCCCACCTCAATGCCTCATTGGGTGCTAAGTCAATCCACGGAATACTTTAAAAACATTAGCATAGTTATTCAATCATAAATTAGAATCCTAAGTGGCATCATATAGGAGTAGCTAATTAATTTGGAAACCCACCCAAGTGAGAATTAGTCTTTCACATTGAGGGTCCATCTTAATTATCATTAAGGACATTCGTAACATGCTTACATCTTTTATAACATTCATAACTTTCATAACATACTTTTAGCCCTCATCATCAATATCATATAGAAATTCATCATAAACTTAGTGGGCACATGCAACATAGTTTAAAATACCTAAATCAAGAGTATTAAATAATATTATGGTGAAACTTATTAACTTAAAACCAAGTATATATAACCTACATCATCATTGGAAAACCCTATGTTATAAAATCATTATTTTTAACTTGAAAACTATAAGATTTCATAGTACATAATCATCTTACATTATTAGAGTCAAAATTACTGAAAATATATCACTAAAATATTATTTAAATCATGCTTATGGAACTCATAACTTTTCAAGAACTTAAAGAAAGGGTAAAAAAATTATTGTTTGACTTTGTGGGTGAAAGAAATCCATAAATCAAGCTCACATATTGGATTAAAGACCTTAAGTAAAGGTTTAAAGATTTGGAGTTAAAATCCCTTGAAAATCCTAGCCCTTTCCTTGCCTTAAAAAATTTTGAGGAAATTTGGAATGGTGAGGATGAGAGTGAATATGGGGTTTAGAGTCAGATATGAGAGGGAAAAGAACCCCAAAATGATGCAGTTTTAGTGTTAGGGCACAAGGAAAGATAAAAAATACCACTTCACCAAAATTGTCGAACCACGAACCATGACCCCATTTATGGGTCGTAAACCAATTTATGGGGTCATACTTAGGGAGGTTTCATCCCGTTGAAATTTAATCCTCAGAAACAATCTCTAAACTTCAGTCTACGACATTGTTCTATGATGTAGAGTGATCCACGGGTCGTAGAACCCTTTCATAAAACAATACTTGAGAAATATTTCAGACTCAGGACCCCATTTACGAGGCCAATTTATAAACCATAAATCAAACTACGAATCATCTTGTTTATTTGTAGTTCAACTCCAGAAAACTAAATTTTTCATCAACTAAAGGACTTATGTAAGTCCTTTCTACGATAAGTAGTTCTTTTTATAGATTGTGTTGGGGAGGCTTAGGGGTTAAAAATTTAAAGGTCTTCATCAAAGCTTTGTTAGGGAAATAGTTATGGAGATTTGAGGTGGAGGTTCAACCATTAAGAGAGCCTCGTACATTCCCTCTTTGCTTTATCAAATATTCATCCTAGTTGATCCTATCCACAAGCCATATTTATGACCCATGGTTTTAACCACGAGCCATAAATGAGGTATATAATTTTGACCTTGTACATTTTCAATTCTATTTCTTCCTCACTTTTCAACTTTCTAACTTAAGATGTCCTTACAAATGGTTCTGTTATACAAAACAATAGCTGATATCCAAAATTGCAACAACTATAGGGGTATTAAGTTGTTAAGCCATATTATAAAAGTTTGGGAGAAAGTTATAGAGATGAAGATCAGAAATAGTGTGTAATTTTTAGAATTACTCTGGATTCATGTTAGGGAGATCTACCTTAGAGGCCATCCATCTTGTGATAATACTAATTGAGAAGTATCGGATAAAGAAAAGACACTTATATATATTGTTCATTAAGTCTTGATAAGGCCTACAATAAAGTTCTGAGGGACATTCTGTGGTAATTCTCAAAGTCAAAAAGTGTACTAGTAGCATATATTAGGTTGATGAAAGACATATATGGAGGAGCTAAAAAGTAGGTAAGAATAATGGGAGGAGTTTCAGAGCACTTTTTGATAAAGATAGGGTTACACCAGGAGTTAAGGCTAAACTAGAGGTGCGCAGATAAACTTTGAAGACTAAAGGGTTCAGGTTGATCAAGACCAAGATAGAGTATGTGGAATGTAAATTTATTGAAGCGATGTATGAGAAAGGCCTTGAAGTAAAGCTTGAAACATAAAATATCCTCAAGAAAAACAGACTAGAGTACCTTAAGTATAGAATCCAATAGAGTGGAGACATTGATGAGGATAACACATATTGGTAGAGCCGTGTGATAAAAGAGTACCATCAAAACTTAAAGGTAAGTTCTACAAAATGGTGGTTCGACTGACATTATTGTATGGGACGGAGTACTAGCTAGTCAAAAATTCATATGTTCAGTAGATACATATTGTAAAGATGAGGATGATGAGGTGGATGTGTGGTTATACTAAGAGAGATAAGACTATAAATGAGGCTACTTGGAATAAGCTGAGAGTGACCTTCGTAGTGGACATAAAAGAGAAGTGAAATAAGATGGTTCAGAGATAAGTGAGATACACCAGTAAGGAGGTGCAAGAGATTGGTGATAGAGCATATATAAAAAGATAGGGGTATACCAAAAACGTATTGGGAAGAGGTGATAAGAAAAGATATCATGCAACTTCAAATTACTGAGGATATGACCTTAGATACGAAGGTATGGAAGACACATATTATTTTAGAAGGTCAGTAGAAAGTGCAGCGTTGGCTTGCTTAGTGTATAAGGTTAGGGTGTTTGGTTTTTGCCATGGTACTAATGTAAAACTATAGTTCTTTTATTTAATATCCATATTTGTTCATCATTGTTTTCAATAATCTATCCTACTGCAACAACAACATACCTAGTGAAATCCCACAAGTAGGGAAATAATCTATCCTACTACGCTGTTTATTGTAACTGGTATGTTATTGTTAAGTTGTTTATTGTGTTTCAGTTATTACATTATTTTGTTGTTGTTGATTGCTTCTTTTGGTAAACTTTACACTATTTGCTTTTGATGTGCTATAATTATTTTCTTTGTATTTGGAATTGTTGCATTTTGAACCAAGGGTCTATTGAAAACAACCTCTCTACCTCCGAGAGGTAGCGGTTAGGTCTGCATAATTTTTACCTTCCAGACGTCACTAATGGGATTTCACTAGGTATGTTGTTGTTGTTGTAATTTGTTAATGATAATTAAAATTTATTTATCTATATATAAACACCAACTCATGCACACATAGATACTTAATGCGTGTATCACTTGGTTCGTTGGGAGCAATGACAACTCCTAAAAGTTGGGGAGGCTTAGGGGTTAAAAATTTAAAGGTCTTCATCAAAGCTTTGTTAGGGAAATAGTTATGGAGATTTGAGGTGGAGGTTCAACCATTAAGAGAGAGATGATAATAGATAACTATGGGGTGATGGAAGGGGGTTGGAGAACTAATGATATCATATTGCCTTTCCGTGTGGTGTGTGGAGAAATATCCTAAAGGATTGGGTAGATTTTTTATGATAGTATCTCTTTCGAGGTAGGGAATGGGAGTAAAGTTAGTTTCCACAAAAACTTATGATGTAGAGATACTTTGTAAAAAGATATGTTTTCAAGCGAGGCTTTCTTGTCAAAAGAGGCGATAGTCTAACATCTAGAGAGATGCAAGGTGAACAAACATTTTAGGATTTGAAGATTACGAGGGATTTCCAAGACTGGGAGCTGAATGAATTTCAAAGGTTACTTTGTCTTCTCCATCAACATTGTGAGTCTTTCAAAAGTCCTGATACAATGAAACGGAAGTTGGGGAACAATTGCATGTTTTCTGTCAGGTTCTTTTATGAGAAGATTTTGGTGAGGGTGGACAATGGAGGAAACTTTTCTTGTAAAGTCGATTTAGATTCTAAAGTTGTCAAGGAAGGTGTGCTTTTTCACATGGCTAATAGAGGGATGATTTTGATGGTGAAAATTGTAGAAAATGAAAGGTTGTATGGTTCAGTTGGTGTTACTTATGCAAGGACACAGAAGAAGTTATTGACCATCTTCTACTATCGTGCAACCTGACTAGGAGATTATGATAGGATATGTTTAGTTGGTTTCATATGTCTTGGGGGATGCCAAGGTTTGTGAACACCTGTTGTTTTACTGGAAAGATAGAAGAAGCAGGAGAAACAACATGGCATGAAATGTTGTTCCTCTGGCGTTGATGTGGATCTTTTGAAGAGAGAAATAAGAGGGTCTTTTGGAAGAGCTAAAATGAGTATTGGGAATTTAAGGATTAAGGGGTGAAATTGACACTTGATGCCATAACATAGTCTTGATCTGACCCTACTGAATCATTTTCCTACACTGCAGCACAGCCACACATAATCAAGAAAACAAGTAAATATATCTCAGCTTTAAAATAAGCCCTTGGCAAGAAAGGCCTCTATCAATAGCTCGACAAAGAAAACAGCTACTACCAATATATAGTTCATATAAGGTAATAAACCGGTAGCATGCAAGCCGTGTTTGGGCCATTAGTCCACCATGATATCTAGGAAACATTAATGGCTATGTGAGAAGTCAAAGTCACCATGATCTCTATACAGAAACTAAAAGTGGGAATCTACAATATAAGCAAGGTCAACATGCTACTGAACTATTAATAACAATGAGGCCCAACTGGGCAACATGCTAAAACTAATTGTTGAGATATGGCCCCGAACTATCCAAAAGCTATAAACAACAAAGAAGTCAAATCTATGAGACTCAGGTGACCCTTGGAAGGAAAAGCAGTCTACTAATTCGCCAAAAACTCAGATATGCTATCCAATGGGTTTGTCTGTTTGTTGCTCAGGACCTGCAAGCATGAATACAGCCCCTCCAAATTATAGGAAGTCTGTATAAAATAATATATTGAGCCATGTAAGACAAACTGGAAGTTGAAACTAAAATTGAAGTATAAGGATTGGGCAGAAAAAGCAAGAGTAAAACAGAAGTACAACACCTCACTTTCCTGCACTAAGACGACTAGCAAAAAATATCTTGATATGGCCCCATAAGCCGGGTAGGTACAAATAGCACGCAATCACCATAAGCCCTATCAAACACAGTCGCTAATAACCCTACCAGCCCATTTACTTGGACCCCAGTGATCATTTGAACTGAATGTTATGAAATTATGTGGTGTTATATAAGCCCTAGAAAACATAATCAAATGAATATAAACCTTATGAAATTATGTAACCTTATGAAATTATGTGGTGTTACAGAGTAATTATTGGTCTTAATTATTTTTAGTCTACCCATGTAGTCCTAGGATATATACTGTAGAGAATTAGGTGTTTTCTGTAGAGAACCATATTTTTTTATAGGTGTATCAAATGAACTTGATTACCTAATAAAAAAGTCATCTAGACCAAAGGCTTTATCATAGATTGAGTGACTACATAAACTTCTTCTTCTTCAAAAGTTGCTTCTAGTCTCTCACTGTCTTCCACGCAGAATCTCGCAATCTTCAGTTTCTGTGAAAAGATTTTGATAATAGTTCAGAATTTCCTCATTGCTCTGGTCTTTGTCCTCTGAAATATGATTGTGAATTCTGATTCATCAATAGAGTTCTATTGTGTGAATTGGCAAAAGACTGAATGTATTTGGTATTCCCATGCTCTTCCTTCAACCAAACACCTTGATTTTTGTCTCCAAAAGTTTTCTTCAACTTTTTCAGTCTCTTCTAACTTAATTTTCAAATTTTATGAACTTCTGCTTTTCTATATAAGTTGGAATCCTGGTCTCTGTTGCATGTTGTAGGTTACGAATTCCTGTAGGCCTTACTTTTTTTTATGACAAGAGGAACCCACATCGGCTACCTTTTGGGTGTGCACAGGGTTAACCCCCGCTCTTATACAATAGCTTGCTAACCACACAAAAGAGGTAACTCACACTATGCAAGCTCAATACGACGAGCTAAACCTAGAAGGCAATCCCCTTACATATTTTGGCTAGGGGTTTCGAACTTGAGACCTCGAACATACATACCACTACGCTAACCTGAAGGGTTCGTGTAGGACTTTCCTTTTCTAGACTCAAATCTGTCGTACACTTCCTTGTTCCAATTGGAAAGATCTTTCTTTCGGCTTCTCTGTTTCAGGGTACACACAAGATCTTGACTGTCACCTACTGTATAGTTATGCTAGCACCCTCTCGTCATGTCAAAACCATAAATGTTGGAATTTGAAGTAAGAATGAGGTGAATCCCATTCCCCTTTCTCTCTTTGAAACAAGTAGTAGAAAAACAACCTTGATGGGAATCTATGCATTTCCACATTCTCTCATCCCTTAAGATGAAGATACTGCTCGTGGTACCATTGACTTCTAATTGTTGGCAGTCTCCCTATTTGTTCCCCTAAATTTGATGATTCAGGTTTGTGCTGAAGCCTTCCAATTTGGTTTCTTGGATACACACATCTCTTCTTTCCACTTTTTTACTGGTGATGATATGGTACTCCTTTTACCCCTTTTATTAAGATTCCTGATGTTCCAACTTAGTATCTGAAAGGTTTTGGTGGTTCTTGCCCTAGTTCTTCCTGTTGCTCCCTTCGTAATTGATCCCACGAATTAAAATTTAGACTTCAGTCTCCCGTTTCTTCTTATGTCTAGGAAATAAAGAAAGAAAAGGTTATCAATAAGTCAAATGGAAGTGTCTATTCTTGATAAATAATGTGAGGGATTGGGTATTAAGAATCTGAAAACCACAGAAAGGCAGTAAATCAGAATGAAATGGTGATGGAAGTATACTAATGACATGCAACTCCTCTGGGAGAAAGTCATTGAAGCTAACTGTGAGGAGGAAGATAGATGGGTGACCAAGAAAGTTATTACACCATATGGAATAAATTTATGGAGATCCATTAGAGCATTACGGAATGAAAATTCAAGAGCAATACCAAGATCAAAGTGAACAATGGGTAAAAAGACTAACATCTGGAAAAATGACTAGCATGATGCTGATACTGATGATGGACTATTTTCATCTTTATTAGTGGTGGATAACCTTATGCCCTAGATTTTTCTTTGGTGATGAGAAAGCAGAGATAGTTAACCATTTATTTCTATACTGCAAGACCATAAGACAACTATGGAGATTATTCTTGAACCTCAAATGCATCTCTTGGTCCAAGCCTGGGAAGATTGAATAATTTAAATCATGAAATATTGATGTTATGGAAATGGTTTTTAGTGGTAGTTATGGTTGGTGTTAGTTGCTAGTAATGGTGGTGGTGATAGTTGTGATAGTGGATGTAATGACTGAATAATAAACTTTGAGATAGCCTAAACAAGATGTCAGGAGTTGAAAAAACGTAAACCATTCCAAGTATCAGGGACTTATAGGAGTAATATCGTGATTCTGGCACTACAACAAAATATTTTTGTAGCCACAAAATTTAAGTTATGAATTAAAAAATCGTAGCTATTACCTAATAATAGGCATAAAATTTTGAATTTTTTAGCTATTTACATATTCCTAAAATTTCTTAGCTACAAAAATCAAATTGACAAAGCTATTTCTTCATTTTTGCTATAATTGTTAATCATTATGGCAATAATTAATTAAATAGCTAAAACTTTATTGCTACAATAAAATTTTATAGCTGATCATAAGTTTTTGCCACGTGCCAAAAATTGTTATAGCAATAGTAATCTTTTAGCCATAATAAATTATTTAAAATAAAATATTGTAGCTAACTAAATATTTTGCTTTGAGTTATAAAACTGTAGCAATAGTTAAATCATATAGCCACAAAAATTTTGCTATGATAAATTTTTGTGGCTAATTGTTATTTTTTGGCATGAGTTCTAATGCATTGTGGCATGTAGTAACCTTTTAGCTATAATAACTCATGAGAAACAAAATGTTATAGTTAAACAAATATTTTTGGTTCAATTTATAAAGAAAAAATTGTGGCAGTAGTTAAATAATCATTTTTGTTATTGCAAAGTTTCATAGCTAAATATTAATTTAAGCTACGAATTGAACTTATTATAGCAACAGTAACTTCGAGCCACGATAATTATTTGACACAAACGTACTATTGTAGTTAAATAAACATTATTTGCTTCAAGCTATAAAAAAAATCTGATAAATAAATGTTATTTGCTTCAAGTTAAAATGATAATAGTTAAGTGATATGGCTACAAATATTTTTATTATGATAAATTTTGTAGCTAATTACTATTTTTGTCATGAGTTGAAAATTATTATAGAGATAGTAATCATTTTAGTTGCACTAAGTATTTAAAATAAAACATTATAGCAAATATGCATATTTTTTTCTCCAAGTTATAATTTTCTTTTTATAATAATAGTTAGCTTAATTGCTATAGTTATTTGACATGACTAGATTGACCTTGAAACAATAACGATTAATTATTCTTGCTATAAAATAAGTTCGTATTTTATCTTTTGTTACCTTTTCTCAATAAGAAAAACAATTTTAAAGAACCGAGTCG
>DF359377.1:1621-16783 GCA_000787875.1 Solanum virginianum
GGCCATTTTAGACCTACTCTAATAAATGAGGGACTATTTACGGCCTTTTCTCGTTAGATAGATGTATATTTATTATGGAAAAGACAAACAAATCCTGCTAATTGAACTTAAAATTGGCTTCTTCAACGACTAGAAGGATTTGAAAGATCAAAAGATACTTGATAGAGTAGGAAGCAGCCCAACAGAACTATTGGAAATGGATACCTCTCTATCAAATTAATGTACTCCAAGCTAAGAATCAACTTCCAAAATATGCTCTAGGAGGAAAGTAATTTGCGGTAACATAAGTGTTTCTAGATTTGGGTCTACGAAAAATAACATTTATTTATCTCACAAAAATAATAAGATTTATATATATCTTACCCTTCATAGACTCTACTTATAAAGCTACAATGGATATAATATAGGAGTATAGTATAAGTGCTCCTAGCTGCTTCTTCATACTACATTTGGCTTAGGGGTGTTAATGGGACAATTCAACTTATTATTTTTTAAAAATTAGACTATCTCAAATTTTTGAGTATTTTATTATGTATAACTAAAATTAAATTTTTTAAAATTATCTTAATCATATCAGTTTCTCTTTGATAAAGGTACGATTCGGTTAATTTTTTATTTTTAAAAATATTACATCAAAATACACCATTATTAAGACTTTTTTTTCACAAGTGTGTTCTTGAAGAAGCACTTTAATTCTTCACCAAGAAGTCAAGAATGTAAACCTTTATTGTTATATTATTTAATCTTAAACTTCCAATTGCAATGTTGCATGGGTTTTTTCATATTGTTTGATGGAATATTTATTAGGAAAACTTTCATAAATAGCCTAGGTTTGAAACTTTATATGGTCAAATAGCTATATTTTACATAATTACATGACATAACTTTGGATGAAACCTGGAGGGGAGGAGAGAGGTGAGCGAGATTGAGAGAGGGATGAGAGAGATCAATTGTATATGTATATTTCTCAATTGTATGTATATATCTATCATAAATTATATATGTATAACTAATATACATATGTATTTGTATATCTGGCAAGTTAGATTGGGAGGGGGAGGAGACACGCGAGCGAGATTGAGAGAGGGAAGAGAGAGGCAAGAGAGTGGAGAGAGACGAATTGTATATGTATATATATCGAATTGACTATGTATATCTGTCAAAATAATTATATATATGCAGCTGATATGCATATGTAATTGTATATCTAGCAAGAAATTGCAAAAAGAGAGGTGAGAGGCGAGAGAAAAAATAGCAACAAAACTCTAACTATAGCTATAAATTGTAAAAAAAAATTCAAACTTTAGTGGTACAATTTACATACATATCATATGTTTGTCAAGTTACATAATTTTTTCTTTTTTATTATAGTATCTTTTAAGAAAAATTATGGGAATACACATACTTTTTTTTGCATAATGTCTGAAAATCCCTTCTCCTTTCAAAAATCACAAAAATTCCCCTTTTTGACATTCTCTCTCGTCACCATTGATACAAACATACGCAATACACATAGGTTAATGATGTCTTTACTGACACCTACTAAGTAGGTGTCATTTAATCAACTCTGTGTATTTGAAAAGTTATTAATAAAGTTTAATTTCAATTTGAAATCTATTTTCCCATAAAATGAGTATTAGAAGGTTTCCCTCTTTTTCCCTTTTCTATTTCATCCTCCTTGCCCTAATTTCTTTCTCAATCTCTTCCTCCCCATATGCTTATTCTCTATTATAATGTAGTATAATCCTTTATATTCTCACGACATTAGTTTGCCACGATCAGAAGCTCGTGATAAACCAGTAAATGATCCTGTCGAGGATGTTCCAGCAAATAGTCCAAATGATGCAGTGCCCAAGACGCTCAAGACGAACAAGTTTTCTAAGGTTCAAGCATCCAAGACGAAAAAATCAAAAAAGGTTGTTGGGTCAATATCAAAATCGCGAAGTGATGAAGTTAATTCAAAAAAACAAAAGAGCAGTGTCGTTGTCAGCTAGACCTTCATTGCAAAAGGTTTCAACTTTGCATTGTTTTTGTTGATTTTTTTGTGCAATAAGTGTTTGTAATATAAATTGTATCAACATTTTGTTCTTGCTTATTGGAACTGATACTAAAAATTTTTAATGTAACTGCAACTGAAAGTTTGTATTAGTGATTTATTTAAGTATCAATATTTTTTCTTTATAAAAGCAGTCACTATAATATGTAATGACGATATGAATATTCTATGAAAAAAGTTTTAAATTTTTTGTATTAGTCCTTTAGGATTTAATATGTATATATCACTTTGTATCATTCTCTATTTTTGTAGAGTTTTTGTAGAGTTTTTGTAGTAGTTATAAATTGTATGAGTTATGTATGGAATAGTATATGACATTACACATAATTTATGTATGGAATAGTATATGCATAAATATATGCACATCTGATACAAATTCAACATTTATAGTATCAGAACTGTACTTGTCAGGTCCAAAGGAAAAAATATTTTACGTATCAGTACAAGCATTGATAACTCCATTTTTGCCTATCACCAGTGCTAATGATACCTATGGCATTATTCACATTGTATTTTATAACGTATCAGTTATTTTAAATTTAAATTTTTGTAAGTCTAAATATATTAGAACTGATATCTATATTTTTTTTAGTAACACCGAATTCATTTGTTATTTTTCAAACTGTGTTTATCCATGATACAAATTCAAAAAATATAATATCAGAACTGCAGTTCCCTGGTTTCAACATATAAACACTACATTGCCAAAGGTTTCAACTTTGCATTTTCTGTAAAAAAAAAATTGTCACAATTAGTGTTAGTAATATGATTTGTATCAAAATTTTGTTGCTTATTGGAATTGATACTAGAAGATTTTCATGAAAATATAATTACTTTATTTGTATCATGATTTGTTTATATATCAATGTTTTTATTCTTATAAAAGCACTCACTATAATATGCAACGATGATATGAATATTATATCAAAATTATTTTTATTTATTTATTTTTATCATCATGCGTGTCTGTGTATTTTCAAGAGTTTATATCATTGATACATCTACTTAATTCTGTATCAAACGATGTTATGATGATGACATGACATGTTCCTGATACAATATAAGAAATATATGTATAGGATATTATCTCATTTATCATATACATGCTTAAATTTGTATCAGTCCTTTTAGGATTTATGCTTCGGAAGAAATGTATCTGTTCTTCTATTGTCTCCTTCACTGCCACATCGTGCACAACAGTTAATGCTTACCTTTGTATTTTCCCCAGCTTTCTTTTGTCTACCTTTTCTTGGTCGTTCAGGTAACCTTTTGTACTTTGGTAACAACATAATTTTTCTAGAACGCGTTTTGGAGCAGTCCAATCTTGTCTGGCTGGCATTAGTTGCATTTGTCTATAATTTTTCTACAGCACAATTGTCTGTTTGGTAACAATACATATGCATATTTATTACTTTTTTGTCTTCAACATAGCTATTGTATGCCTTCATTTTTTGTCTGATACCTCCATTTTTATTCCACCATACAACTATTGATATAAAAAATATCATAGAGATAACAACTAATTCAATTAAAAAATTTCAAACTATATTATCCATGATACAAATTCAACAATTATGGTATCAGAACTTCATTAGGGGTACACTGGATGCTCATAAGGACAGGCACTGCTATCTTTATTTTTTCCCATCACATAGTTACTGATACATGAATAATCTTAGAATTCTAAACTGCATTGTCCATGATACATATTCAACAATTATGGTATCAGAACTATATTTATCTGATTCAACAATTAACGCTTTAAGGTATCAATACGTGCGTTGATAACTATAATTTTGACTATCTTTAACCTGAATACTGACGTATAACATCATTCATCATGTATTTATTAGGTATCAAATATTTTTCATCCAAAATTTTCAAGTAAGAATACATTACAACTGCATAAGCCGATACATATCTGAATTCACTGAATTTCTGCTATTTCAAAGGTATCAGCCAATTCAATTTTTGAATTTTCCTCATATGAATGTGCTTAATACAAATTACTAATTTTGCTGATACTTATTGATGCATATAACGATACAATCCTTCATCAAATTTCGTATCAGCCAACACAAACTAATTTTCGTACAAAAAACTCATGCATATTTGCATCTATGATGATACATAATACACAACTGCACATATGATGATACATGGGCTAAAAATAAACACGTTATGATAATGATACAAAATTCTATTATATTCATTTTGTTTCTACAGTTGATACCTACTTGCCTTTCATTAGCAGTGGCACAATTGCAAATGTACTGATACATGGATGAATCACAACAATCAACAAAAAAAAGAGAAAAAAAGAAAGATGTCTGACACAAACAAAAGGACGCATCAATTACCAAGAACAGACACACAAACTTATTAAATATAAACTGTTGATACTTATTTGCCTCCCATTCGCACTGACACACTACACATCTGCTGATATGACGATGAATCACATAAAAATTATAAAAAGGGGATGCATGATACAAACAAAATAATGACATAGCAATAGATAATAACATACACACAAACTTATTTTAACATCAACTGTTGATACTTATTTACCTCCCATTCGCAGTGCCACAACACCACACCTACCAATACATGGAGGAATCATGAAAATATTAAAAAAAATACATGATACAAAAAAAACACAACAAGAACTAATAACATACCTTCTACTGTCATATCAATAACTTTTTTCTACTCTCGTCCACCTCCAACTCGGCTGCAATGGCAGCTTTGAGGTTAACAAAAGAAACATTGTCACCTACAACAATTTCATCACTCATGTAATGCTTGTACTCAACATTGTTCTCCCAAATACAAAAATGTTGTAGCAATATTGAAATGTTCATGTCTATCCAAGTTCGACAATGGCTATCTTGCTTGTCCTCTTTTTTAAAAAGTTTTTTCAATACAAAATTTAAAATACACATTATACCTTTCTTGCAAGAAGAAAAGAAGAGTTTAGCTGATGGAGGAAATGTGAAATCATAATTGATTACATTTTGTACTAACTTTGCAACCTTTTTATTTTTTTCGCTGCCAGCAATTAATGCCCCTATATTACCACTTTAGATCACTGTCGCGTCCCCATTTTTGAACCGGTCGAAATAGTTCGCAACATCATGCGACTGTGCTCTCTGATTTTTGAAAAATATATTTCGAGTCGCACCTAATTTTAAGGAAAATATTAGGAAACCATTTAAAAATATATATAAATGTAGACTCTATTTTAATTTGCGAAACCAATCAAAATTCTAGGTAAGGCTTTGGTTACTCGAGAGGAAGGTGTTAGGCATCCCTCAAAGCCTATTCGAAGACAGTCCTTAAACTTAGCTTAGGAAAATAACTCGTGATAATTATTCATTTTATTTATTTTGAATTTAGGGATAAGAAAATAGTATTAATTATAAAAAGAATAAAAATACAAGGTATGTCATATGTATGTCTATAATATTCGTGTAAAAAATTTTAAATAATAACATGTTTATTATACAATAAGATTGACAATTAAGTAATAAATGAATAAACTATAGATATAAGAAAGTTTAGAAAAATATAGATGTTTGTTTAAAATCCTACGGAATAGATGAGCATATAAAACTTATTGTGAACGATATGTTGAAATGTTGTGTGTGAGAACTTATTAATAAATAAATGAATAAATGATGGGTAAGGTATAAAATATAACAATATATGCAGATTGAGTAAAACTAAGTAAGAGTGATATTTTAATAAATAAATTAATGAAATAACATGAAGTAACACAATATAAAGAACGTTAAAATTTATATAAAACTCATTGTCTTATATGCATTTGTTATGGAATATATTTGCGAATGTTATTCAAAAATATACGTGGGTTCATTATTTTATTTATGGTGATAAAATAACAATAACTATACATTGTAAAATGATAAGATGTAAAATTCTGTATTTATAAGTAAATAATATTCGTAAAAGGATAATAATATGACTTGTATAAAATAATATATCAAGTGTAGATAAAAATATATACCTTATGTATGATGTATACACTTACATACCTTGTATATTAGAACCTGATTAGAAAATTCTAAAATTTGAAATATAATATTAGAAAAATTAACAAAATACTTGAGTCATATTTAGTTTAAAATGATATAATAAGGCCTTGTAAAGAAATTAACCAAACGAAACTAAGATAAACCAAATTTATATTATCTTTTAGAAAATCAACTAAAGGAGTTTAAATTAATCCAAACGGTAACATTATATTGTATCTTAAGATGATTTAGAAGATCAACTAAAGGAGTTTAAATTAATTCAAATGGTAACATTATATTGTATTTTAAGAAAGTCGATTTAAACCTTTAAGTGGCGAATTATTGGGATTCATTCTATAATTAGTTTTATAAAATATAAGGTCAATGTTATTACCATGAATGATTCATTTATCAAGGCGATTATTTAATCCTTTGATTAGTTTGGAGTATTTAAAAATTTATGATAAATTTTATAAAAAGCTTTGGCCTATTTCAAAAATAAGAATTTTTTTTTTGTCAAGGCTATAAACCCCAACACTAGATTCATTAGCAAATAACACTAATTCATAACATAATCTTCAAACTACAAAGAGAGTTAGCCAATGTATCAACATTCACATAAAAAAAATATTAATCAATTAATATGAGAAGAAATGTAATCAAACGACGACGAGAGAGGCCAAGAAATATTGACTTCTAATTTACGAGATCCCAAGCAGTGATCCTAGTAGCTGCTCACCCATATATGGGCCAAAACGAGTTCCAAAAAATAGAAACTCTAGCTTCCAAGAGTGTACATGAAACATAAAAAAAGGATTAATATGAATTAAACTCATAGTTTTGGAATATAAATAATAAATAAAGCAAATACAAAGTAAAAATTATATTTCACGAATCAAATTCATCTTTTATGACAATGGACAAACTAATGCCAAGCGCATGAGACAGATATCAAATTCATCAAATTCATCCTTTACTTTATATCAAGTTGAAGCCCCAGCAAACACAAAATAAAATGTACAACACAGTTCACCATGTTAGTTGTTTGGAGATGTGTTTTAACTGGAAAATGGATTACAGATTCATGAACAACTGATGTTTCAACATTCATAAAAAAAGAATTGGACATCTAACATTTTCTCTGCTTTAGCATAGAACAGGGGAAAGCAAGACAATAGTCTTAGACGAGACACTAGAATTTAGACACAAAGGGGACAAATACCATCTATTCTACCATACATGTAAAGATTTACACTTTAAAGTATGACCTGCATATGAATTTTAGAGACGGCTGAAACAAAGAAGTGTATTGAGATCGAAAAATGGTGGTAATCAAAGAAAAGAACATATCATTTTTGAACTTTCAGCTTTTGGCAATTAGAGGAAGTAAAATATCTAAGGAGCGACAAACTACTAACCTGTATGATTACTAATCTTAATTATAGAATCTAAAAGGTGAGTATGATCTAAGGACCTATCTTCAAAACCTAATGCATGAAGAGGATAGGATAATAAACCTTTATGGCTGCCAAAGAGTCTGTACAACATCAAGTTTCAAACACAACATCTAAAGTCATGGTAAGACAAGTAACTTGAACAAAAGAAAAGAAGAGAGGACAAAAAACAAACTAAAGAGTAACAGTGAAGACATGGCTAAGGCAGAAAGTAAGGGTTGAACAAATTTGATCCGAAGAGGCACAATCCTTGTGCTTCCTACGTGGCGCTCTCGGATTGGTTATTTTAAGGTGGTTAGATTGCCAAGTCTTTTGCCCAAATAGCCCATTCAAATATGACCAAATTATTTATTAAATAGCCATAGTTAAACAAATTAAAATAGACACAAAAAATTATTATTTAATCAGAAATTGATTTAACACTTTTAAACGATACTCATTTGTCATAAGTTTCTCAAAACAATAAAAGCAAATAGTAACACTTGTATACATATTTTATTTTATTTTATATAAGAAATAATATCCGTAAACTAACCGTCCGAACAAAAAATAAAAAATGAGAGGTTTGTTATTAATAACAAGATAACAATGATAACAATACTAATGTAATAATAGTAGTAGTAATAAAATATTTCATACTTCATAAAAGTTTTATCAACTTTCAAAAACCTTTTTTTTTTAAAGTTTAACTAATTGAACACGGGAAAGTCAAAACTAAAAATTTAAAAATTTAAAATTATTAGAGAGCTAAAGTCAAAGAAAATAAATAAATAAATAAGCAAATAAATGATTACTTTGTACGATTAAGTTATTCACAAAAATTAATCATCCTAAAATAAAATTATTATGGAAAAATTAATTAGTTAAGCTTCTTCATATGAAAATATTATTTGTAACAACGAGGAATTGTATTTAACCAAGAATTAATTTAACACTTAAAATATATTTGTTTTTCATAAAATTTCTTTTTTAAAAAAAAAAATATGCTAAAACAAGTAGTAAATATTTATTTTATTTTTCTTTTAAAGATGTATATCTTTGTATGAAAACGATATCCATAACATGATTTGTCGAATAAAAAAATGAGAAATTTATTAAAATAATAGTAATAATGAAAATAGTATTAACAATAATTATAATAATAATAATAATAGTAGTAGTGATAGTAAAAATATTTCGTAAAAATCTTATTTTATTTTATTTTATTTTTTAAAGAAAAGATTCTCTCTTTTTTTCAAGGATGCTTAGGTGTCAACAATTACGATCTCTTCTTTTGTATAGAGAAACTATGAAAAATGAGGGATTTTTTGTAATTATGAAAGTTGGTGGCATTATTATGAATTACCATTAAAAGGTATGGTATTTATGTAAGTTATACATCTTTTAAATTTAAACCTAATTAAAGGGAAAGTTCCAAAGTCATCAAATCACTAGCTAGAGGCCTAAGACCTAGATTTATATATATTTGAAAAATGTTACTATAAAATATCTTTATATATATCAAAATTTAACATGTTATTAATATATAAAATATATGTGCATCTATGTTCTGTTCCGTTCGAATTCTTTTTCAATTTTTTTTTAAATTAAAAAGACATAACAATTATTTGAGAAAGTTATATGCTTAAATTGAACGTCCATGATTTTATTAAAAAAAAAATTGATTCGGTGCAATTAGTTTGATTCATATTGTTTTGATGCCCCTAAAATTTGGCTATTCACAATAGATTAAGTACTAAAAATAAATTATTGTCAGTCACTACAACACCTACCATCTCCATAGTTATTTTCCCTGCTACCATTTATTATATATCGTTATCATTGTCACTACCATTTTTACGACCCACATAGTCAATCCCGACTACATCACAACCACCACCAATACTACAAAATCATCTTCACGGTCACTAGCACCTGAGTGTTGGGGGAGACTTTAGGTTTATCTCACACCATTTGTGGGGATGAGGATATGATTTAATTTTGAACAATTTTTATCTCATGGCTTAAAATTAGAGTGTATAGTTCTTTGATATTGTGCGTCTCAATTTTTTTAATCTCATGTGTTAATAGACTCGTCAATTCTTACACCTTTGGGTTCACAAATTATGAGTCCACAAACCTGTGACTTGTGGGACAAAAATGCTATTATAAATATATTTACGAAATGTAATTATATAAATTATAACTATATATGGAGCATCATTAAGATATTTTTCAGTGGCTATATGTGAAAATTTCTCTTTGACTAAATACAAAATTTAAGAAAAAAAATGAATTTCCAAAATTCCATTAAGTTTTATATGATAATCGGCATCGTAAATGTATTATGTCATATATGTGTATTATTATTCAATTTTAAATAAATTTAACTATCACTTATGCACGCCTAAATATTAGCCGACACTAGAAGTCTCACACAAAAGTGTTATGAGGCTTTTTTTACCAATAACGATTGTGGTGGAGTGATAAATATTTTTTTATTTTTAATAGAGGTTTCGGGTTCAAGTTTCTTAGTTACAGAGTCGCCTTTGTTAAGGAGTACTTTGCCCCTAATATGAGACTTCTCAGCACGAATCTAAATTTAGTCGGGCTCCAAATATTTGTACTCAACACCTGGTGAAATCCCTCCCCCCAAAAAAAATTGCAAATATTTAGTGTAGGGGGATTAATGATGATTGGCCGGCAAAGAAGTTAGAGGACCAACTTCCTAAACTAATCATCAACTACCAAATTCTTCTCCTTTTGCCCCTTCTTCCTTTTATTTTATTTGATATTTCTGCAGGTTTTATTCTACAAAACGGCGGACTATGGGGGAGAATTAGAACATGAGGCCGGCAAATATGCTTCCATGTTCAATCCTTAAATTAAGGAACCAACCGAACAATGTCTAACACAATTTATTTTTATATGATTTTTGTTCTTTTTTTATTTCTAATTTTCTATATTTATGTTAAATTTGATTAATTTGAATTCGCATCAGATAAGATTCATGTAGGAATAGAAACCCCGATCAAAATTTTTTTTTTCATATCCAAACTCAAAATTGAGACTTCTAAATCCTTGATGGTTAATTTTTATATTACACATTTGTCCGGTACTTGTCTGGATGATTATTTTTCCTTTCTAGATATACATATTATAATATATAATTTGCTTTCCTTTTCAAACTCCCTTTTTTGTGATTACTTTTGTTCTCTGGGGTGGTTAGCAAGAGCGGCTGGCACATGTCTTTGTTTGTCGTGGTTGCACATAGATACTTTATAAAATTTCAAACAACTATTGCAATTATTATGTCTTTATGGATTATGCACACACCATAGATTTAAAACATTTTAACGATATCGAAGAAAAAGAATATAGTTTTGGTGACAGTAAGTGGACAAGCTTGAGTTGTAGAATCAAAATTGAGATTATTTAATTAGCGGCAGATTTAGTTGGAAAATAAAACCGGCGGTTTCTGGTTTGGTCCGTTTATTGGCCGCAATATTTCCTCCACCTCGACAATTCTTCACATCTTTTATCTTTTCGTACAAACAATAATTCTTTTGGGCTTATTTCTATTTCAAATTTATAATTTATAATTTGGACATTTACTATCTGAAACTCAAATTAAAAATTTTAATTTTATAAATTTAATTTTTAATATTAAATGATGATTCACTGAGCCTCTTCAAATTTCACTTTGTGAATTATAACATTGTTGTGGTAATTATATGAGTTCAAATATATTTTTTATTATAATTTTACTGAATATAAATTTATATTTTGTATCAAGAATTCGATACCATAAAGGTGATCCTTCCTTGTCAACGTTAGTTGTTACTTCCTCTAGTCCATATGAAGTTAATTGTTGGGATATGACACATTTCTTAAAAAAAATATTCAAGAACATAAATCAAAGGTTACTTTTCGTCATTTACACTTTTGCTTATTTTTTAAATTAATCTCTTAGAAAATGTAAAAGTAATAAAAAAAGGTTACTAAATGAAATATATGTATGTATGTGTGTGTGTATATATATAAATCAATAGTTCTATTAAACTTTGACTAATCACAATTAAAAAAATCTCGATAATTTACGTAATATGAATTGGAGAGTCAGAAGGAATTAGTGACAAAAAATTCCATAGCTAAATAGAAAAATTTCATGTTAATCTCATTTTACTGTTGATTAGCTCTAGATCATTAAAAAAATTCAATTTGATAGGAGCTATATTTGATTAGCTCTAGATCACACTCCACATGAATAAGATATTCTATCTCCAAAAAAATAAATAAATTTAGATCAAACTCACATTACCCTCCCAATAATTAAAAAAGCTAAGCCTCTCATTGGGAGTCATGACTACAAGTGAGAAAAAACAGAATTTAAGTGCAGCGCCCTGTCTCTCTATAAATAGATTAATTTTGTTTCTATACATTGTTTGTTTGTTTGTTTGTTGAACGATGCTAATTATCATTGAAAGTGATTGTGATGATGAATCATTTGAACCATTCGACCCTTCTGTCTCTCCATTATCAGTTATTCTATTCCAAATCTCATGTTACTTGTTTCTTCATACTTTCAACAGGGCATAATTATATGTTATCATTCGTCCAAAAATTGTACATTTATAAGGTATTTTTACATAATAAAGACAAATAATGAAAATAGAATAAAAAGATATTTTTTTAGGAAGAATATTTTGAAAATTACAAAAGATATTAGGAAAAAAACTATGAGATGTTTGGTCAAACCAAAAAAGCTTTACGCTGTAAAATTCCATTAGTTGAGAATGATCAACTTATGACTTATTTCTACTTACAAAAGATGTAGTACTTGGTTATAAATTTGTTTAGTACTTTCCAGTATCTTTGTGTCATTTTACTTGACTCGTATATAAATATTTTACTCTACTTGTATATTATATTGTAGTAAATTAAGAAAAAATTATCATTTACTTTTCACATTACCTTTGCTATATAAAAAGATAGTAGTCAAATTTTGAGTTTCAAAACATCATTAATAAAATACACTTCTAATTAAAGCTTTTAGTAGTCGTGTTCATTTTGACTCCCTTTCTGTTCTCTTCCACAATCCACAACTTAGTTTTTCTTCATATGCATTGAATTTTTAAGATATGTGCCGGACTAACAAGCGTCAAGTTATATAAAATAAAAAAGTTATTTATCAAAGACATAAATAAGTTAAAAAGTCTCGTAAATTAGTTTGATCAGCTTATAATAACCATGCTGAAATACCCTCTTAAAAAATTATTTTACATGAAATAGCTATAAAATTTACTGGCACTACCGACCTAATCAACGGCTAAAACAATTTTTAGCATAAATTTTTTACTATTCAACTATAAAATTTTGTCCATCGCTAATTGATGGATTTCTAGGGAAGAAGCACCCCCCCTAAAGAACTAGTTGAAACGTAGCGGATACATAAGAGACCAATATATGTTATTATTTCTTGAGAAGTACCCTCACTAGCTACTCCATTAATTAAGTATTAAGAACATAAAGAGGAAAGAACATGTGAGTAGTGATAGGCCTGCAAATTAAAGTGCATGGTCAGTCTTTTTGCCTCTAAAGTGTAGAACAAAGTCAAATTAAAACAAGTTGGATGACCAATGGAGGCATATTACTTGTTAAGTTTGTCTATGTTGACCATTTACTAAGAAACAAATTACCTTTAGTTGAACATTTATAAATTCGTTCATCCTCGACAAGGAATTCTTTAATTAACGTCAACTTTTTCATAACCAGCTAGGAATTTTCTTTGTTTTCATAAAAGTATAGAATTCTTTAATTATTTAGGTTGATTTCAAGGAGACAATCAATCAAAAAGTATTTGTAGCTTAATTACTTCTTTTTGTGCTTGCTAAATTAGCATTGGGATTACACAGAGACCTCGGTAATTTCATATTTATATTTTGAAAAAGTAGTATGAAACGTTGAAAAACAGTTGTTATAAAATAATGTAAAATACAAGACTCCGTGAAGCTTTACAGCTGTTTTTCTTGGGCAAAAATGTTACGTGACCAAATTTGATTAGACGAATTTCAACGAAAGATTCAAGAGTAGCACCATTCTTTAGGTTGCAAATCTATCCGACTAAGATTGGAGGAAAAGTCTCCGCACGCTTTATTTTTCTCGGACTTTGTTCTATCAAATATTAGTATTCTTATTGTAATACGGGTTATAATATAAAAAATTGATTCTTACTTTTTTCGAAGATAGAGTGTCAAAACACACTTATATTATCTTCTTTATTTGAGTTTCATATCTAAACTATTTAGAGTGTGAGTTTCATATCTAAATTATCACTTATTAGTTTGACGTGTGTTTCTCAAACTAATAAGTGATAGTTTAGATATAAAACTAAAAAAAAAAGGATAGTTCAAATGTGTTTTTTTGACACTTATCTCAAAAGATAAAAAATACGCTCTCGTTCCACTTTTTGTGCATCCTTTACTTATTAATTCATCCTTAAAAGAATATTATCTTACTCTAATCGAGAAAATTTTAACTTTAGAATTCGCTTTTATACTTTTAATGAAATGATTCTCAATCACACAAATATATTAAAATTATTTTAGACCATAAATTTTAACGATCCTCCTTTTTTCCTTAGACACCATATCAAGTCATAGAATACCATATAAAATAAAACGGGGAGAAAAATATATTACTGCACTAAAAATGATCTTTAGTGACAAATATAATAACTTAATTGCAGCTAAATATATAATCTAGAGATAATTAGAATTCTTTGTAATGTCTCTAGCAACGTAACATTAAATTCAATGATCATTAGTTAATGTCAATAAAAATATTAATATTTTTATTATTGAATATATTTATTGTTGCTAAAAGTTATTTAGTATTGCATGTTATATTCTGAGTCTAATGCAGATAAACTTGTCATGACAATTCTACAGTAGCGTAAACTATTAAAATTGTAAAGTACGAAGTAATTCTTTTAATTTGACAAACCTACTGAGCAACAAGACTAATTAAGAGTAGTTAGTTACTTCCACGGTTTAACAAATACCGTGCTTAAAGTCAAAAGTAAACGAAGGAAATTAGATAATTAATATCCCAAGAAAGTCCCTAAAGAGGATTATCCGTGACTAATCTCACTTCCAGAAGTTTCTTTTAAAAACTCTTTTTTAATTATAAAAAGATTTTAAAATATCTTTCAAAATTTATTTTTCAACCTACCGATCACATTCTCATTTTCTCACGGTACTACAACAACAACAATAACATACCCAGTGAAATCTCACAAGTGGGGTTTGGAGAAGGTAGAATGTACGCAGACCTTACCACTACCTCATAGAAGTACAGAGGTTGTTTCCTGGGAACCCTCATCTCAAAACCCATAAGCAAAAAGGTCTAGATATGACAAAAAGGAAAGGGAAGGGAACAGAAGGAGCGACTAATAATGAATAGCACATGACAGTATGTAAATATGAAAAAACTAGCACATCTACGACAGATAATGAGAACACATGATATAAAAAAAACACGTCCTCCATCTAACCCTACTATACCCCAAGGCCATGCATCCACCTAACTCTACTAATTAGCCTACTACTCTAATTCGCAACCTCCACTTCTTTCT
>DF359377.1:17768-38151 GCA_000787875.1 Solanum virginianum
ACATCCCTTGGGACTTTGTCATATGTTTTCTCGAGATCAATGAACATCATAGAAGGTCCTTCTTACTGTCCCTACATTTTTTCACTAACCTCCGAACAAGATGAATTGTTTTAGTAGTCGACCGCCCTGGCATGAATCCAAACTGATTCTTCGAGATAGATACAACTCTTCGCACCCTCATCTCCATTACTCTCTTCCAGACCTTCATAATGTGGCTTAACAATTTAATATCCCTATAATTGTTACAGTTTTGAATATCTCCCTTATTCTTGTACAGTAAAACCATTGTACTCCTCCTCCATTTATCAGGCATCTTGGCGTCTAACAGTACTACATATAATAAGAGGGCAATTGGATAAGCTTATGAGTTGGTTAATTCGAATTAAATAAGTTTTTTACCTTTTTTTTTTGTTTATTTTTATTTGTACCCTATACTATTTTGAGATATCCAACAATACATGTTCACTTTATGAAATCAAGAGACAATTTTACACTTAGTTCCTAATTTACTCTTATCATTAATGATAATTATTTTTATATTACATTTTTTTAAGATATTGTAGTATTAATTATATTCAAAGGGTTATATTTTACATAATAAAGAAGAATTAACTTTTTGTTCCAAACTTATCCTTGTTTTAATATATGGAGTTTTACATCATTACAGAGTCATTTCTTTCTTCAAGGCATTTAATTAAAGGCAAAATAGTAAAACACTAGAATCTTTTTGGAATGAGCAATTTTAGCATCAACACTGCGAGTCAAGAGTGTAAAATATTACTCCCTCATTCTCATTTTATATAGCATTTTTTTTTGTCCGTTTTAAAAATAATGTTATTTTATTTTAATTAGAAATAATTTATTTTTAAAATTCTCTTTTTACCCTTAATGAAATAATTTTCAGCTACACATATATATAATAATGATTTTAGACCATAAATTTTAAAAGTCTTGCTTTTTTCCTTAAATATCATGTCAAGTCAAAGGGTGTCATATAAAATGAATCGAATGGAATGGAGTAGTAGGTACCATAAAAATTGTCTTTATATAAAAATATGACCATATATATGTCTCCTTGACATTATAAATTTTAAATAGATACTTATAGTTAGTTTGGCTTTAATTTTTTTGTGTAAAATTAAACTCGAATTAAATTTGATTTTAACATAAAAAACCAAATAGATTAGATTTTTAAAAGAGAAATCAAAATGAATCCAAGCTAAAAAGGTCTTAATTTATTTTCTTTGACTTTTTGATTTTCCGTGAAGACCCTCTAGTTAATCCAACTGCGCATCTTATTGTTAAGGTGTACATGTAATTTTGCAATATAAAAAAATGTTAGTCGACATATAAAAAGGGAAAATGTATAGTCAAAGTCCGCGGAGATTTTATTATAAGAAGCAGCAGCAGAAGTTACGCGTAAATTAATTTAGTTGTTATGACTTATAACGTGTTGAGACACTAAAATCCAATGAGAAGAGTTAGCAACAAATGGCTGCAGAGTAGACATTTTTAATATGGCCCCAAACTTGTTCACCTAATGCCCCCATCTGCCGCCCTTCCCATCCACACTCTCCCCCCACCTATGCCCTATACTCTAACTCTTTTTTTCTTTAATACTTGAATAGTGCAATGTGGCTAAATGCCAGCTCAAATCTCCAGGTCGATTAGTGTACTAGTAACAATTTTGTCATCATTGTGTTTTGTGCTTTTGAGTAAAATGAAGTGGGCATAAACACAGTATCATGCACATACTCACCGGCGTAGGAATATTTTCGACCTCTAGTTCTGGCCTTACCGAATAGCGTAAAATTGGGCTTTTTTCCCAGATCCTATTTTCATGTGTTGAGATTAACATTGACTCAGATTCAATAAAAAGATTTGAAATTTACCTCATATATTTTGTACTTTGAAAAAATTCAATTAAAATTTTTATTTTAATTCTAATAAGATGATTTTATTTACTATATAAATACTATGATATAAAATCACAAGTTTCGAAATTCTTCCTTTCTTTTCTTTAACCCGTGCCTAGGCTACTCTCTCCGTTCGTCTTTATTTGTCCCCTATTGACTTGACACATAAATTAAAGAAATAGTAAATGATGGGATAATTTTACCAAATTACCCTTTGAATATAATATAATAAATACAAGATCTTGAAAAATGTAATAGAGAAATAACTATAATTAATTATTAGTGTAAATTAGAAACTAAGTATAAAATTACCTCTTGATTTCATAAAATGAACAAGTATTGTTGGAAATAGTATAAGGGACAAGTAAAGATGAACAGAGGGAATACTTATTTTTTGTTAAACGACGGAATGACCTAATTTGCCCTTATATTTGGTCCGATTTGTCACATAAACCCTTGTACTCAAGATTTTGCCAACTGAACCCTTATACCCACAAGAGTTCAGTTGACAAAATCTTGAGTATAAGAATATATGTGACAAACAGGATCAAGTATAAGAGCAAATTAAATCATTTCGCATTAAACTATCGTCAGGTCGGGACTTGGTCTGGCCTCGAAATACAACATTTGACTATAAAACGGGACCAGTCAATGACCAATACTAGCATATAAGCCTAAATTTATTTGGGGTGGACCTTAACCTCATTCTAAAAATAGTCGAATAAGTAGTATTAGTACATAAGTTTGTCAAAAGTCGTGGCAACACCCCCACGTTTCCCTTCCCCAGTCCCCTGGCCCCCACCTCACCCTTTCTTGTTTGCTCTTTTTCTTCAAAAAATTATTTTTCTTCATTTTGTGGCCCCTCTCTTAAGTCCTAATTCCCTTGTTTCCATCTTTCCAATCTATTTATAGGCATTATCGACATGAGAGCTTAGAGCAATATATCATTCTAGCAAACTCAACTCCTCCATATAACTATATAAACGATCACTTACTCCATTTCTTTAACTTCACAATATTATCAATCACAAATTCTAATATGGTAGTGGCAACTCCAGCTCCCCTTCTGCGCCGCGGTAGCAAGAAAACCGCGGCGTTTGGGGTTCCGACAATTGACTTGTCGGATGACAAGTCCATTGCGTCCCAAATGATCGTGAAAGCATGCGAGGATTACGGTTTCTTTAAAGTAGTTAACCATGGAGTTCCAAAGAAGGTAATTGCCAGAATGGAAAGGGAAGCCGTCGACTTCTTTTCGAGTCCCGTCTCACAGAAGGAACGCGCTGGTCCCGCGGCTCCTTTTGGTTATGGCTGCAAGAACATTGGCTTCAATGGAGACAAGGGTGATCTTGAGTATATTCTCTTGGAAGCAAATCCTCTTTCTCTTTCTCAACGCGCCAAAACCATCTCTAATGACCCATCTACTTTCAGGTAACAGGACCACTTCATAACTTATTTCGTCTCAGTTTATGTAATATTATTTAACCAAATACAAAATTTATGTACTAAAATTTTTTAAGAAAGGACTTAAAAAGTAAAACATGTCGTATAGATGGAACAGAGGATCGAATAATATATTTAATATGCGTCAAATATAAATTACTGCCTATTTATAGCACTCGAAATAGTTAGTTATGTACAGTCCGTATTTAGCCTTACAAAAATAGTTCTTAGCATAGGAGGAGCTGCATATAAACAAAAAGTATATACCATAACTATATATTAGCTAGTAGGTCCACTAATTTAATGTTTTCCTCAAATTATGATGGCCTGGTGAAATGAGAATATATATCCTAGCTAGTCTATTAATATATCATAATTAGCTCGAATACTTTATGAATGCCAGCTAGCCACTTCATTTTACAACTTGCGTTTTTATTTTTTCCCTCAAGATAACTCACGTTATTTCTAATTTTAATGGCAAATGTGCATATAGAGAATCAGTCAGAGAGCTTTTTGTTATTTGGACTAAGTTTAGCTCAGGTCACGGACACAAAGTTCAATTTGTTCTATTGATTATATGCTCTACCCCACTTAAACAAAATCAAGTGGGGTACTATATAAATACATATAGGAATAATAATATATAATATCTGTAGCGCGTTAATGAATTTACGTCGCATTCGTATTGTTCTTCCCATATTCACGTAATTACATTATTATATAATTTGGTCTGATTACATCATCAATTACGTGTAAGGGATATAAAGAAGACTACGACATAATCAACAAAAAATTTATTTAGCTACGGATTACTTAGAGATTATCAATAAATTACGTAGTTAATTTCATATTTTCTAGTAGTAAAGATATTCTTCTAGGAAACCATAATACTAGGCCTTCTCAAACTGTACCAAACTTTTTACCAAAAAATTAATTTAAATTGTGATATTTCATGATGGATAGCCGTATTATAGTTATTAGTTAATATGAGGCTAATTAAATATTAGTTGTTAGTTGAAAACAGACTAATAAATTTATTTTAGATTATTATAGGGATGGCAACTCATTTTCAGAAGAAAAGATAGGTTGTCGCGTATTAAAATATCTCACTTACCTAATGCTGGCTAGCTGCTGACTGTTGACCAACGAAATGTCATATTGGAGTTTTTTAAAATTAAAATTCAAGTCAAATATATGTTTACACGTACGTGCATGGACCCCCCTTTTTAGGTCAATTGGGATGAGAAAAACTTTTCAGATGAGAATTTTAGGTGCATATATATATTATCTTTCTAATCACCAAATAGTTGCATTGTCAACTGTTATTGGATTATCTAAAATATCGTTTTTTTTCCTTTTATTTTATGCGTTGACAAGAGTAATATACATTAAATTAGTAGTAACTACCGGCAAAGGGGATAAGTCAATGGTAATTAAAAAATAATGTAACGAATTTAATTTTTAGGGCCACGAACAGATGGAGCAAAAAAAGGAAAAGAAAAGTCACAAGTCTATTTTATTTGATTCTATTTTAATGTTTTATTGTCACAATCTTTAATTAATAAGCAATTTATTAGATGTATCCTTGTTGGTCGGCAGATGAGTTTGACTTTTAGTAGGGATTCATTAATAGGATTTTATAATCTTTTTCAATAGATAGGAAATTTGTATATGAGTGTGTGGATCATGAGAAATGTATGTAGATGCAACAAACATTAAAGGTGAAGTGTTGATATTGTTATTATGATGAGTTGAAGATTAATTAAAGTAAAAAATTGTGGGTGGCAGCTCGGTGAGCAATGATTACGTGAGTGCAGTTAGGAAGGTGGCTTGCGAGATTCTTGAATTGGTGGCTGAAGGTTTGTGGATAGAAGACAAGTCGATTTTCAGCAAGCTCATCAGTAATTCACACAACGATTCTTGCTTGAGGGTCAATCACTATCCACCATTTACTCATTGGGACCCATCATCACAGCAGCTGGAACAAGAACGACTCCACATCTCTTCTTTGATCCCATCAAAATCAAGACTTGGATTTGGGGAGCACACTGACCCACAAATATTGACCATCCTTCGATCAAATGACGTTAGTGGCCTCCAAATTTGTTCTCATGACGGATTTTGGATGCCCGTCCCCCCTGACCCCAATGAGTTCTTCGTTTTTGTGGGGGATTCCTTTCAGGCGCTGACGAATGGAAGATTTACAAGTGTAAGACATAGGGTGGTGTCCATAGATTCATGGAAGAGCAGAATGTCCATGATGTACTTTGCGGCTCCTGCACTTGATGCTTGGATAAGTGCTCCACCTCAAATCAACAACAATAGTAATAATATCTATAGGCCTTTCACCTGGGGGGACTTCAAACAAATTGTATATTCATTACGTCTGGCTGATAGGCGTCTTGACTATTTCAAGAATCACACACAGTCATGAAAACTTATTAACTCCATCTATTTGACTATTGCATTAAGAGGGCCTAGGAGGTGCATAGTTTCATATACATTAGGTCTACTCATAGTGTAAATTTTTTGTTCACGTTATTAATTAGTGTATAAAAATCAAGTTAGTTTCTTTTATAGCCTTGTTCCATTGGTTGTCTGCTTTATTATGATGTGTAGTTTCATATACCCTGTAAAGGTTTTATTAAGATTATAAAACTCGGGTTCTATTTCATAAAAGAGTTCTTTATCAATATATACGAGGTATTACCCAAAGTATAGTTGAGTATAAACTCCCGAAGAGATAAACTATACATATAAATTCTAAAAGAATAATACGATCTCCTAACAATGGCAAAGTATAGACAACTAAAAAAAAGGCACTTTGAAGCATCATGTGTTCACAGTGTTAATTAGTGTAGGTAGCCTATCTTGATACTAATATTAATGCTTCACTTCACAAATCTAAAAAATCACATAGAGATAATTTTGGCGTTGCTCCAGATCCTTCTACTTTAAATTACAATTGACAAGAGAACATAAAATAAATAAATCCTAACTTGCAAAATTTACCTTGAAATTGAAGTTATCATATATATGTATAAGTAGCTCTTATGGCACATTCCTGGTTAAACATTGTAACAGTAAATAAATTGAATTCACATTGCATAAAAAAAACCTTAAGCTGAAATTTGGGGTCCTGTCTATGTCAGCAGTCTCCTTGTCACATTCTATCCTGTCTATTATGTCACGCCTTAAATGAGTAGAATCTAGGAAATATGGTGCAAGGATAAGGGTGTGTTTCGTATAAATGAGATGTTCTTTTAGGAAAATAAGTTAATCTATTGTCTATTTTCTTAAGTTCGGTAGACAAGTTAATTAATCTGATAGGAGGCAGGTGTGGAGTGGTAAGAAAGTGTTAGAACAAGAACGATGATAGTACAGGAAATTTTAAATAAGAACTTGTTTGGTTTAGAGGCACGTTAATAGGTTTCTTGAAGATAGTTAGAGTCTCTCCCACGAGCAAACGGAAGAACAAATGACAACTCTATCTTCGGGATTTAACTAAGCTACAAAACAAGTAGCATTCAAGAATGTTGCTATTCTATTCTTGAATCGGCGATTTCATCTTTTGATCAATGTCTCTCAAGTGTTTTCAAGGAAAAGTGTTTATTATTTCTCGTTGAAGTGATATCTTTTCAAAGAAAATAACAGAATTTATAGAATAAAAGTTTCTTTAACGTAAAAGAGTTTTTTTAATAAAAATAAATAGGTTCATGAATGTTACAAATAAACATTCATCTTCAAGAACCTAAAACGTAAGACTAAATGAAAAAAAATAAGTTTTCAAAATATTTATTTCTTTTGAAACTTAAAAAACTTTTATCAAATGAATTGTTTCAAAATTAATTGAAACACTCTCTTACAATTCCCCACTTGTTTCAAGAAATTTTTATCTTTTGAAAAATCAAAAAATATTTGGAGACATTAATCTAGCAACATGCATCAATAATGGTGTCTTTTGGACTTGAACCATTAGCTAGTGAAGACTTTCTAAATCATTGACTACTTAGTGAACCTATCTTGAACTAAGTGGTTCATTGAATGAATTAGAAAAATACTCCACACATGTTACTATGTTCTGATAAAAATTAAAATTGTTTGACACCTTACGACCATGTGTCCTAAATCCTTTTAGCTAAGTGCTTTAAGATTTTTCTGTTAAAAATCTTATTGAAGCGGGTTCCACTTCGCACTTAGTACGATGAATTCATCAAGAGTAACCATACTCTGACCAAATAGTCATAAATTCCATTAACAGAAATTAATCTCATCCTCCTTTACAGCAAAATATCAATAAATCTATCAAGAGTATTCCTACATACTCAAACAAAAATCGATTTATAGACTTATTAAGAGAAATGAATCTCAATCATGCACATCTACTTATTTTTTCTATAAAGAAATGAGAATTTAATGGATGTGCTTCACAATTGTAACTTTACTTATTTTTCCCTTTGAACCCAAGATTACATCATTAGGTAGGGTTACCATAAAGTACAACTAATTTACAACAGGTTTTATTCCCATCCCTTTACAAGTTTCTACCACTAACTCTTTGCCTAATCCTTTAGACACAGGATCTGCTAAATTACATCTGGACTTCATATATTCGAACGATATTATGTCTTCCTCCAATAATCTTCTTACGTGATTGTGTTTGAGATGAACTTGTTTCGATTTGCCATTGTAACAATCACTTGAAGCCCAAAATATAGCAGCTTGATTATCACAATAGATAGTCAAAGGTGGAATTGACTTACTCCATAATGGAATATCCATTAGTATACATCGCAGCCAATCAACTTCTTCTCCAACAGAAGACATAGCTATAAATTCCGACTCCATAGTTGAATGAGTAATACATGTCTGCTTCTTTGATTTCCAAGAGATTGCTGCTCCAGCAAAAGCAAAAATCCAAGCAGTAATAGATTTAAAATCATTCGAATCAGAATTCCAAATAGCATCACTATAACCTTCAAGAACTGCTGGAAAGGTAGAATAATATAGGCCAACATTAATTGTTCCCTTCAGATATCTTAAAACACGAATCAAAGCATTCAAATATTCAATTCCAGGACTACTAGAAAACTTGCTCAAAGTTCCTATTGCATAAGCAATATCTGACCTGGTACAATGCATGGCATACATAACACTCCCAACAATTTGAGAATATGTCAATTGATCAAAAACATCACCAGAACTCCGTACTAGCTTGATGCATAGATCAAATGGTGTAAGAGCAGGTTTGTCATCAAAGTGACCAAACCTCTTCAGAAACTTCTCAATATAACTCCATTGAGTAAGAGTCAAACCATTTGCTGATCTTATGATTTTTAATGCCCAAAATCACATCAGCTTCTCCAAGGTCTTTCATTTCAAATTGAGAAGTAAGAAATAACTTTGTTTCTTTGACTCTATCAATATAAGTTCCAAAGATCAACATGTCATCTACATAAAGACAAATTATAACACCAGAATTTTTTTAAAATTTACTAAATATGCAGATATCACCACCATTGATTATATAACCATGAGAAATCATAACATTTCTAAATTTCTAAGGCCATTGCTTTGGAGCCTGTTTTAATCCATAAAGAGATTTAAGAAGCTTACAAACGTTATGTTCTTGACCAGGAACGACAAATCCTTCTGGTTGTTTCATGTAAACTTCTTCAACCAGTTCTTCATTCAAAAATGCAATAGTCTTTACATCCATTTGATGAATTACAAGGCCACAAACTGCTGCTAAAGCAACCAAGAGTCGAATAGAGGTCATCCGAGCTACAGGTGCAAAAGTATCAAAATAATCAACATCTTTCATTTGAGTAAATCATTTAGCAACCAAACAAGGTTTATACTTATCTAAAGTACCATCTAATTTTATTTTCTTCCTAAAAATACATCTGGAACCAATTGGTTTAAATCTAGGAGGAAGATATAAGAAAATTCAAGTATTATTTGACAAGATAGAATGTATTTCATCATCAACAACTTCACGCCAAAAAGGAGCATCATGTGAAGACATTGCTTCAGCATAACTTTCAGGTTCTTTTTCAACCAAACAAGTTTGAAAATCAAATCCAAAGTCTCTTGGTTTAGCTGATCTCGCACTACGTCTTGCTTGACTTTCTTCTAATGGCTCAACCATTTTCCTTTCAAGAGAAGATATAGAAAAACTTGCAGCTTGATCCACAGATTCCTTCTTCTTAGGAAATATATGCTCAAAAACAATTAGCATGCAATGATTCAATAATTATGTAAGGGCTTGGAGTCTCAAGATTTAAGAATCTATAAGCCTTACTAGTTTGTGAATAACCAATAAACACACAATCTATTCCTCTATAGCCAATCTTAGTAGTATGCTGAACTGGTAATCTAAAATGATCGAGCTAAACAACCCCATACTTTAAAGTAATTTATATTTGGATTTCGATTCTTCCAAAGTTCATAAAGAGAAACATTATGTTTCTTGGAAGGAATTCGATTCAAAATATGACAAACTGACAATAAAGCTTTAGTCCATAGATTTCCAGTCATACCAGATCCATAAAGCATAGAGTTAACCATTTGTATGAAAGTTCTATTTTTTTCTTTCTGCAACACCATTTTGTTGTGGTATATAAGACATGGTCAATTATTTCTCAATGCCTTCATTTTCACAAAGATCAATAAAATCTAATTTTAAATACTCTCCACCTCTGTCAGATCTAATTGATTTTATCTTCAAACTCAATTTATTTTCAACTTCTGCTTTATATGTTTTAAAAGCCTCAAATGCCTCATCTTTTATTTTCAAAGAAAAAACATATGTATACCTTGAGTAATCGCCACTGAAAGTGATAAAATATCTCTTTCCATGACGTGATAAACAGTTTGTCTCATAAATATCAGTATGGATTAATTCTAAAGGTGCAGATATTCTTTCAATAGTCTTAAAAGGTCTTTTTGTCATTTTGTACTTACTACAAGTAAGATATAAATATCACCGTAAATTATTTCTAAAGGTGTGGATATCCTTTCAATAGTCTTAAAAGGCTTTTCTACAAGTAAGACACTTAGTAGTATGATCCTAGTATGATCCCTTCCACAATTTTTAATTAATCCATTATTCACCATAAGTTGAATTGATCTATAATTCACATGACCAAGACGTTCATGCCATAAGTCTAGAGACTCCACAACATAAGCAAAAAAATTTTCATTTTCAATATTGACTTTGAACATACCATCTGTAGCATAACCTTTTCCAACAAACATGCCATTTATAAACAAAATAAATTTATCTACCTCAAAAATTATTTTAAAATCATGCTTCGAAAGAAGCATACCTGACACCAAGTTCTTTCGAATATCAGGAACATGCAACACGTCCAACAATGTGACTATTTTCCCAGAAGTGAATTTCAATTCAACTATTCCTTTTCCCACAACCTTAACAGAGGACGAGTTTCACATATATAATATTTTATTATCCCCCACTAATTCATAGATAGTGAAAGTATTTAGATCACCTGATATATGACGAGTTGCACAAATGTCTATCCACCATTCCACTTGATCTCCGGCTACAAAAGCTTCTGTGACCATTACCACAAGTTCATTCTATTTATTGTTGTTTACTTTTTCTTTCTTCTTTTCACCTTTAAGAATTTTACAATCACATGCATAATGGCCAATTTTATGACAATAATAACATTCAACCAATTTAAAACTACTACGCTTAAAATGCACATTCTTCTTTTACCTTTTGATAGTTTCTTATTGTCAAGTTCCTTCTTGGTGGATTTTTCTTCAATAACATGAGCCTTCATGATAGGTTCCTTCAAAGTATTATTGTCAAGATACCGTGTCTCTTCTTCAATTTGCAAGTGTTGCAATAAATGTTCAAGAGTCAAATCTTCCTTCTTCTGTAAGAGTTTATTTCTATACTCTTTCCAAGATGGAGGAAATTTTGAGACAATAGCACCAACATAAAAGTTTTCATCAAGAGTAATTCCAAATATAAAAATTTTATTAGCTATAAGTTGAAACTCTCGTACTTGTTCAGTGATTGACTTGTCATCAATCATTTTGAACTCCATATAATTTGAATGAAGGAATTTCTTAGAACTCGCCTCTTCTGCCAAATAGATAGCTTGAAGATTGTCCCAACTATCTTTAGCAAATTTGAACTTGATATAATATTGATCATAGTATTTGTTAGACATTTTTTCAAGAATATAATTCTTGCATAAATAATCATCTTCTTGCCACTTGGCAATTTGTTCTTTAATCAAAGTAGCCTCGTCAGAATTGGGAGCCTCAGGATAAGGTTTCTCAAGAACATATGCCAACTTCAACCGTCTTAAACAGAATTCCATGTTTCCACACCATCTAGGAAAGTCTTTGCTATCAAATATTTCAAAATTAGGATTAGACAAAGATGAAATATTATTAGATATGGATATGGATGCCATAGAAATAACTATCTTCAAATTGTTAGAACAAGAATGATGATACTACAAGAAATTCTAAATAAGAACGTGCTTGACTTAGAGACACGTTAATACGTTTCTTGAAGATAGTTGGAGTCTCTCCACGAGCAAATGGAAAAACAAATGACAACTCTATCTTTGGGATTCAACTAAGCCACAAAACAAGTAGCATTGAAGAATATTGCTCTTCTATTCTCAAATCAGTGATTGCACCTTTTGTTTAATGCCTCTCAAGTGTTTTCAAGGGAAAGTGTTTTTTGTTTTCTTGTTGAAGTGATATCTTTACAATAGAATTTATAGAATAAAAGTTTCTTTTAACGTAAAAGAGTTTCTTAATTTAAAATGTTATTAATAAGTTCATGAATGTTACAAATAAACATCTATCTTCAAGAACCTAAAATGTAAGACTAAATGAAAAAAATAAGTTTTCAAAATATTTATTTCTTTTGAAACTTAAAAAACTTTTATCAAATAAATTGTTTCAAAATTAATTGAAACACTCTCTTACAAAAAGGAGGTTACAAGAGATTGGGGTGAAGATGAGATATGTTGAAGAGTGGAGAGGACAAAAATAATTAATGTGGACGCTATGTGTAGAATTTATTTTTCCTACTTTTACTAAAAAATTAAAGTTATTTTCTTCATTTTTAAGGAATTTATTTTTCTAGAATTTTTTTTAAAAAAAACTTTTAACCAATTAAATATGAAAAAATTGAAAGCATATCCTATTTATTAAGTGGAGTATATGGAGAATTTCACTTAAGCTAGCGTTATAACCTTTTTGACGATACAAATATTATAAATGTTTTTTTACTAAAATTTTTGAAAAATAATTTGGTATCCCTCTGATTTTGTGATCAGGATTGCCGGCACTTGTTTAATCGATCACCGATTTACGTTTTAAAGCATTCTAACCTTAAGTAAGACTTTGGCTCATTTTCATTTCTTTTCGTCTCGTGTCCAAATTAATCAATTAAGGGATAAAGTCACTTAGAAAAATTATTTACACAAAAAATAATTTACTTTTTTCAATTACGAAAAGTAGTCATTCGGCTGATCTTTAACTATTTATTACTATTTTGCGCATTCAATCCTCGTTGTATAAACATGTACCTTCAGTGTATATTTATGTATCATAATGTATATTTAGTGTAAAGCTCATGTATAAGTAACATACATTGTATGATAATGTATACTCTTTATAACTTTGACAAACTATATTGTATAGTCATATATAGTTTCACTGATTTTTGAACTATTTTTTATATAAATAAAACATGAACAACTTTTCTTTTTTTTAGATTTATATATATAATTTCCCCATCAATTAATTCGGGTTAATTTTGATCCAAATTCAAGACCCAAAATTCCCACCCCTTGAACCCCAACTTGGAAAATTTACTTAGTAGATCTGTTTTAATAAATAATTATTAATTTTAATGATATTTTTTATTTATTACTATTTATAGCAATATATAATAATATTATAATAAATATGCACTTGTATTAATAGTGCATCATGTATTTAATATAAATATATTATAACTGTTTAGTAAAAACAATTTTTTATTACTATAAATAATAAATATTTTCTTAATTTAGTATATTTACCTGAGTTTCCCACCCAACTTCAGACCATACCCTGGCCCAATTGACCAATACCAAGCCCAACTCTCTCCTTTCCCTCACCTGCGCCCCCATTCTTCATCTTCTTCCTAATTCTCTCTCACTCTCCCGCTCCACACCCCCTTACTCGTTCTTCCTCAAAGTTCCGTTTTGGTGGTGAGAGTTTCGTCCAAAATCATCTTCCCAAGCTTCGCTGCTCCGAAGAAGGTGAAATTCCTTTTCCATTCTCATAAGTTTCTTTAGTAATCTGTTATTTGATTATGGTCTGTATGTTGTGTGTCTAAGGTATGTTGATTTATCTGCCTATAGCTAGGAGTGCATTCGTTGAGTTTTTTTTTTATATTCCCCGTCATAATCCCGTTCCCAGTAGGCATTTAGGTCCATTGATTGTCATCTTATTTTATTCTTTTTTTAGTCTCCATCTTTCTTGATGAACATTGCGTTGAGCTTAAATATGAGATTTGGTTGGCAGCCCTTATTCTGATTGAAATCTGATAAAAAAATACAAACATTTCGACTTTAATAGACCGTCAATCATGGAAATGGGTACTTAATCTTTGCGGTTAAGTTGTTTAGCCTTCTGTAATCTACACAATCATGTAGAGTCCTTTTTCTTAACTAACACTCCAACAGGGCTGGGGAAGCAAAAGGTGATTGACTAGGTACTACAGTGGTAGCTTAAAGCATTTCATGATAGTAGATTCAATATCATTCTTTTGATCATAAGAGTACCTGCATCTCAAGGTTAAAAGGCTGAGCTCCTAGAACTAGATTGATCCAGTGATCACAAGTCATTCTTGGTGGCAATTCCTCAGGTTCCTGGAATATATCAGCATGCTGTTTCAATAATCTGCTAATTCCCAGATTAAAAAAAAAATAATCTGCTAATTCCAGAATGTACCTTCTTTTGCTCTTTTGTAGCCTTCGCCTCTTGTATCATAGCTGACTCACATACTACCTCATAAGTTCCACATTGTAGCATTTAGTGCTTCAGTGTCTACTGTAGTAACCTCAGGCTCCTCAGTGACCCCATATAAAGTTATCATTCTCCCATCAGTTATGAAGCTTAGGATATGGGTCTGGTATGCAAGATAACTGATGCCACAATATCTATCAATCCATGCCTACGATCATGTCACAACCTCCTACCCTCATCAGTCTTAGCTTGAAATTGAACCATTCATCTTGTGGGCTTTCCAATTGGCAACTCATTAGCTCACCATTAGCTATTCTTACCCTCATAGGCTTCCTCATGGGTTGTACTGGCAATCTCCATTTTAACAATGTTAGGATCAATAATTGAGTGGATAGATCCATTATCAATTAAAAAACTACCATAGGCAGCTTCTTGGTATAACTTCTGATTTTGATGGTAGACACATTACAACTGGAAGACCTCAAGCCTAACAAGGCACTTAAGGAAACTTCAGCTTATTCTTCTACTTCTTCCTCCAATGTCCCAGGGACATCTACAAATTCTTCAAGTTGGTCTCCTCCTCCTCCCATCTCCTCACCTCCAATAGCTTGTAATGCTCTTTGTTTGCATTGGTGACCGAGATGATATCTCTCCTTGCACTGGTAACAAAGCACCTGCTCCCTCAATGCTTCAAGGTTAGAAGGTAGAGTGTTGGTTTGAATGGAGCTCTACCTTGTGGTCTTTGATTGGGATAGGTTATTCTCAATGGCTGTTGATTGTGAACTCCAACAGGTGGTCTATTTGGAGGAGCTTGTGGATTTGGGAAATCTGATGGCTAAAGGTCCTTGTGTAGTGGTTTGAGGATGTTTATTAAGGACAAAAGGTATAAGAGCTTGAATGATTCTTCATACAGATTTTTCTACTTCATAAGCATCTAAACCTGTGGTAGGATTAGCTAAATTCACTAGTGGCTTCAACTCAGGTCTAAGACCACTAATAAAACTTACCACATAAAGAGTTTCATTCAAGAGTCAATTAATAATGGCCATATAACTGGTAAGCTCTTCAAACTTCTCTTGAAACTGATTCAAAGTCCCCATTTGCATCAACTTATTAAATTCATCCACAATATCTTGGGGTCTTGTATTCCCAAACCTTCTACATATTTAAGTGCAGAATCTATGCCAATTTATCCTTTCTCTATGGTTGCCAACGTAACTGTCAACCATATGTCCACTCTATCTCCCAAATGCACAGAAGCATAACTGAGCTTTTCTGGCTCTGAAATGTTATACAATTCAAAAAACTTTTCACGCTTTCTCAGCCAACTCCTGGGGGAGGCTGGGATTACTACCATCAAATTCTGGGAAGTTAATTTTTGGTTTAACTGTTCTGTGGGAGGTTGTAGAATCAGGGATATGCATAATCAGGGTGGGTAGTAGAGGAGGAGCTGAGGAATACATGGGACTCCTAAATAATGAAGGAGTTGAGAAACGGGGAGCTGGTGGGGAGGAGAAGCCCCTATTTTTCTATATTATGTTTAAGCTTATCATGTCATACAATTGAGTCGTGTTTGGAATATTTGACAAATCCTCTTTTCTGTTTCTTTAGTCAATAGTATCCCCCAAATTTGGTCTCTCTTCCCTGTTTATTATAGTTGATTATTCAATATATGAACATTATGTATTGTTTTGCTTGGTTAATACTATTAAGATGGTATCAAGGCTTTTGATGCTTGAGTTTTTCTTACCTTGATCACCGTACCACATATAGCTAACTACTGTGCCTAACAAAATTTGATTATTAATTACACTAAATCTATTTGAATATTGTTTACACTTATTAGTAGAACTGGTGTTCTAATTTGGTAATGCTTGTGTTATGTCTATTTAGTGGATTATATTGTATCTCACTTTCTCATTCCTATCACAGAATCTTCTCCAAAGATGGCTGCATCTTCTTCTTCTTCTCGGTTGATTCGTGGTAAGGGGCTTTACTTGCTTTGATTGCTAATATGGAGCTATGATATACATTTGTATGAGATGGAACTTGTGAATCTCACTCTTTTCAATGATAATATATTAAAATGGCAATTATCTTCTCCCCACGTACGTCATATGAAAAGGTGATGTTGTTTCAGGGAGAGAAACTAAGTGAAAGGTGTTTGGAAAACAAATAAGGCTAGGTTTTAGGGGTTAGAGGCCGAAATATTCCTTTGTTTGATCTGCAGAGAGGTAGTTTACATCTTTGCTTATTGGTGGATAGTCTAATGAGCTCAGATTAGGTTGTGCATTTATTGTTCTAGTTATTCTCCATACAACAAACTCATTTTATATTTCTTGTTCAAAGCAGCTCATAAACAGAAACTATGTGTTTTGTCTCTAGTGATATAATGTATTGCATCACCATTCACCCTTCACCTGTCCCAATCTGTATTGGCACTTTCTGTTTCCTGAGAGAATGACAATGACTGATCTTTGATTGGATTAGATCAAGTCAACATTTAATAATTAATTTAATAATTACTATTGAAAAAGTATATGTATAGTACCACAAATTGCAATTCTCATGTCAACATGACGAAAAAATTATATTTCAAAGTGTTGGTCAAAGTTTGCATAGTTTGAATCTCGAAAAGCAAATAATGCTACCATATAAATTTGTACAACGTGAATAGTCACTTGTCGGCCCATATTTCCCTTTTCCTTTCTCGGTAATTTTCCCATTGGGAAAGGAGATACAATTAAGTACTGTGTTGTCACTATTACCGACTAATCTACTCATTCTATTGGGTTTGGTACAAAAATCTCTGAGCAGTGAATGTCAACTTCATTCATTAAAGCATAGCAGGTAGAACTTAGATTTATGTAGTTGTAAAGGGTGGGTTTTTACCCATTTACTGTGAAGTCCAGATTGTTGAAGATTTATTCTCTCATTGTCCTAAATGATGTTTATGGACTCTTTTTCTACTTGATACAGCTTTTCTTGTTTTTCTTTTTTAAATGTTCTTACAGGAAAAAGATTTAAGCTATACTTGGTCTTGAAGTTGCATTATGAAACTTTTACACTAAGAAGGATGTAGTGTAATTTTTATCAGCCAGAGTCATCAACAAATTTTGCACTTAGACAACTTTGTGGAAATGGTTAATTGGTTATCCTACATTGATGGTTTTATGTGCATTAGGAAACCTGTTAGCAACTGTGACCGGATATATAATTGATTTCTTCTCATAATTCTCTTTCAATTAATAATATAATTGATTCATTTGATCTTTCTTGAGACAGTAGTCCAGATATGTCAAACTTCTTGTACTAGTTCTTTTCTTTTATATGAAAAGCTTACTTTTTCTACAAATAGTAAATATATTTTTCTAAAATAACTTGTGATCTATTATTGCTTAAAAAATGGGGGTCCTCAAAATTGGGGGTCTAAGTCACTTGCCTTTTTTTAAAAAAAAAAAAAAAGAAAGAAAAAAACTTGTAGAGCTGACAGTGATGGTTATCAAATATTGATGGTTTTATGTGAATTAGGAAGCCCACAACCCGATATTATTCTCTGTACCAGCTCATTGAATTCACTGCCTTCCTGTGCTATCTACATGGCCTAATCATCAACTCTTGCTTATTTGTGATGAAACTGCAGTAGTGGGTCGTTCATTGTTCAGTGGGCTCTGCAACAATGCTGATGGTTTAATGAGATCAACACACGAGATGATGTGCAATCATTTGTTATTGCAGGTTTGTATGCTATGCTGTTTAATTAACTCACCCCAACACTCTTAAATCTTTTTCCGATCCATTTGCAATCTAATAATTCAAGCCACACAGTCATGTTAAACCCTTCTTACTGATCAAAAATCTTAAATGGTTATTTCATTCAAGGAAGCCTCTTAATAACATCACATGGCTGAGTTGCTATGAAAAAGGTCTTGAATCTTATGAGTTGACGCTACAAATTGATTAATATTGGAATCGTCTCTTGTTGCAATGGTTGTAAAGTTTTTCACTTGTTTTTGTTCTTTTCAGCAACAAAGAACTTTCATACAAATGAGGACGAGTCTGAAAGTGGTAGACAATTCAGGTGCAAAGAGAGTCGCGTGCATCCAAGCACTGAAGGGAAAAAAAGGAGCAAGATTAGGAGACACAATAGTTTGCTCAGTGAAGGAAGCTCAGCCAGGTGGGAAGGTGAAGAAAGGAGAAGTGCATTATGGTGTTGTTGTTCGTGCTGCTATGCCAAGGGGCCGCTGTGATGGGAGTGAAGTGAAGTTTGATGACAATGCTGTGGTACTCATCAACAAGCATGGTGAGCCTATTGGAACCAGAGTTTTTGGTCCAGTGCCCCATGAGTTGAGGAAAAGGAAGCATGTTAAGATTCTTAGTCTTGCAGAGCATATCGCCTAAAGTCACAGCCTCTTGCTTGTTAGGTACCTCTATTGGTCGGAAGACGTTTTTGCATTAATTGTTTTTGTGGGAACCTGTAATTCACATGATGCGGAAGATGTTATCATCATAAACGTTTGATAATTGTTGGCGCACAAGGCACAGCGCTCAAGGCGCAATGCCCACAAACTGACTTAAAACAAATACATAACTAACATAATTGCTGGACTATCGTCATTTTTGGAGTGATGGGCATATGATTCTCATTTTTACAAAGATCTTAATTCCTCATTTTTACTTGAATCTACCGTTAGGTGATCGAATTGGGTGTCACGTCCTTATAGCTTACTGGGCTCTTCATGCAAAACTTGTTTTATACCTTCAGGCCTAGAATGGTTAATGAAATTCAGTTTCTAATTAATTGATTATAGTTTTTGCAAGTTTGTAAAAACATAGTTTTTGTACTCTATTTGCTTTTTATTAATGCAAATTCTCATTATCGTTCTTATCACATGAATTGAAAATTGAACCGTTAAGGACTTAAAATCGATAAATCGAATCGATAAAAATTATTTTATTAGTTTTTTATTGATTTAACATATTTAAAAATAAAAAAATCGAAAGACCAAACTGATAATGTATAGAATCGAATCGAACTAATTACAGCTTCATATATGTTTTGTTTTGCATTATTTGTCATATACATATATTCTCTCATATAATAAGCTGTTTATTTGAGCAGTTTAGGGTTGTCGTACCTGCTTCAGTTACTTGAAGCAGGCAGGTGACTATTAATATGTCTGTTTAATTTTATGATGACTATTAACGTGTCTAGTTAATTTTACTATGTCATTTCTAGTAATTATTTCTTTAGTTGTTGTAGCTATGAATTTACAATATGACCCCTGATTAATTATTTTTCCCAAGGGTAGCTGTCGATTATCTATTTAATTATTTCTTCATCTACTTCAACTATAAAATTGCAATTTTACCTGTAATAAATTATTTTCCTTAATGACAACTGTCGATTTATGTGCCTGCTTCAGCTGCTTGATTTTATAATATTACCCCTAATAAATCATTTTTTCGACTGCTTTAGCTATGAATAGTTTAAAATATTTTAAAAAATAAATATAAATGTTGATTAACTCTCAAAATTTTATCCATGCAATAGAAATTGAAACAAAATAAGTTATTTAAAAATTACATAAAATGTGTTATAAGTTGCAATAATTAACACATTAAAAATTAAAAAATATATAAAATATCTACCAATGCCACATAAATCGAGATGAAAAAATACGTGTTCAACCCGTGCTGACATGGTCTCTTTTGACTATAATACTTGATAATTTTAAATATTTAAAAGACATATAAAAGGTTCAACTAATTCCATAAGGGCCACATAAATTGGGGTGAAGGAAGTAATATGTATTATTTAAAAACTAGTTAAAAATATTATAAAATTTAAATAATTAAAAATAAAATTAAAATTATTGACTCTCTTTCTTTTGGTGTTGGGATGATCAAGTCATGAATATTACATTTTATTTTTGTTGTACACATACTCTGTTTCTTTCTTTTGACTGAGCAGCAATATTTTCAGTAATGTTGCTGCGATCTGGAGA
>DF359377.1:38211-77806 GCA_000787875.1 Solanum virginianum
TAATGTTGCTGCGATCTGGAGAGGAGATGATGGGCTGTTTTTTGTTGTTGAAGAAACAGGTGATAGTAATAGTAAGACGAAACAAGGATTACTCTTACCATTTCAACATAATAGGTGCCCATGGCGTCTTCATCGGTGAGTACTCTGTTGGCTCCTGCTCCACTGCACCATAATACACTCCATTTTTCAAATGATTTGAAATCTTAAACAACAAGTCTCTAATTGATTTGCCCCATTCACGAATTTGTGCTTTGCCACTGAGTTCTATAAAAACACAATTAGAATCTCACCAAAAAAGGACATCAAAATATCATAAATTCAATGATGCTATTAATTGGGACCATTTTCCCCAGAACCGTGTGATATATGAACTAGTGCAAATGCATTATTCACTATTGTACCATCAATGCTCAAACGCATCAAGCATCCCACATTCACAGAAAACAAGACCTAATTTTTCATTATATCTTTTGACTATAGACAAGGACGTGTCTATATAAAACAATAAAAATAGTATTTTTAAACTTGTCTTACATCTTATGTAAATGCACAATAATACATTATTTAGTAGGAAATTCGAGTTGAGAAGTAATTTTGATGTTTTCCGTTGTTAATCGAGAGAAATGATGGAGAAAAGAGGATGAATTGGAGAAGAAGAAAATGAGAGAAGAAGAAGATGTATTCTTACTGTTGTATTTCCAATTAGAATGAATCTGTACAGTACAAAGAGTATATATACATAGACTTGATGTCTATATTAACTATAGTGCACTCTACTCCATATGATTAACTCCTAATCATATTTTAACCAACTAACTACCAATAACTAACTAACAAATGAATTTAACTAACTAATTCAATAACATAACATTTTGGGTATTTGGTTATAACATTGGTGCTTAATGATCTTTATGGCAGTTTCCCCCCTCAAGCTGGATCTATTGAAAAATGGATTCAATAGTCCAAGCTTGCCTAACAAGTGGTCATGTTGAGTCCTTCCAAGTGATTTAGTGAGTAGGTCAGCATGTTGCTCTTTGGTATGAATGTAGACAACTCTGATGAGGCCTTGCTGGATTTTTTCCCGGATGAAATGGCAGTCTATTTCTATATGTTTTGTTCTTTCATGGAAGATTGGATTGGCTGCGATTTGCAGGGCTGATCTGCTGTCACAGTAAATGAGCACTGGTTCCATTAATGCCACCCCTAACTCCTTGAACAAGCTTGCAACCCACACTACTTCTGCTATCAATGCTGCTAGGCTCCTATATTCAGCCTATGTGGAGCTTCTTGAGACTGTGTGCTGTTTTTTGGACTTCCAAGAGATGGGTGAATCATCAAACTTCAGTATGAAACTAGTAACAGATCTTCTTGTGCTTGGGCAAGCAGCCCAATCTGCATCACAATAGTCATTTAGTGAAAATCTTTAATGACAATACTTTTGGATTTTGTGTTCCAATTTCTTATAGTGAATCCTAGTTGGCACTATTTAGGTGGAGGGGTTAGTCCCACGTGGCTTGCCATGTCACTAAAAATTTGTCATGTTAAGTCTTAAGGATATTTATAGTCTCTGGAGAGACACTTTTTATTTCAAAATGTAACTGAGGATATAAGTGATCTATTTTAAGATGTTTTTCAACCTTTTCCATATAAACTAAAATGTATTATGGATGAGGGTAACTGACTTTTTAAATGCTAGTGACTAGGGGTGATAATTGGGCTAGTTGAGTCAAATTTGAACGGGTTATAATGGGTCAAGATCCAATCCAACTCAAATTTGCTTGGGTCAAAATGAGTTGGGTCAAAAAGGATTGAATAACGGGTTATAGAGCGGGTCAAGACCCAATTGACCTAATTTTTACTAAGTTTTACTTATTTTATTTATTTTTTTTAATATGTTAGTACTTAATTAAATTATATTTTTCTTTATTATGGCTATATAAAACATATCAAATTAGAAAAAAGTGTTTTGAAAATATTTTAATAAGATCTCTCTCGAATTAATTTGGGTTGCATATCAACCCAATTCTAGATCGGTTGAAATGAGTTAGGTTGAGATGGATTGAGCTAATAATTGAGCGAGTTAATACTTCAACGAGTCGGGTTGAACTTAATTTTGCCACCCCCTACTAGTGACACTTCATCTTTTGTTTTATCTGTTGGGATATCTTGTACGGCAGTATAGGCTTCAACTAGGAACTTGTAAAAAAGTCCACAAGCTTAAGTAGAATACTGTCACAGACCTATGTCATTATCATACGCAGGAAATTAAATGTGTTGAGGCATGTACCTTAAATTCGTATTTTATTCGTATACATATTGATCTAATAAAAAAAAATTAATTTGACAAGATCACAAGAAAATTTGAAATTTACCTCAAAAATGACATTTATGGCAATAAAATAATCAACATCGATAGAAACGGTAGCACTTTGAATGTCTTCAAAGCCGTGCCGTTGGTTCCAGTAGTTGAAGCTGTGTCATTTCTTGTGATCCATGGTGACAGATTGCTATTATCGTCTCGAAATGTCACAAATGGTAAGCTTCCTGCAATGATAATCTTTTCCCTACAATTTCACTTATTATCGTCATAATAAAAATATTACTATACTATTACTATAATTTCTCCGCTTGAATTGAGCAAGTAGAAATATACTTTATCCATACATCTATTCTCTTCCATCTCTTAAAGAGAATGATGTTGAAGTAAAATGATGTTGAGATCTCCATCTTGATATTCGCATTTTTTTAAACTGTAACAAAAATATGAATCTCCTTAAAATTGTTGGTGTAATATATCACAAATACAATAAATTACAATTGAAAAAATAAAATGATGAAATATAATAAAAATTATTCAGGGCTAGGCTTGAATATCTCACTTTCTTTAAGGAAATTCAAGCCCTCTGCGCATAATCTACACCGATCCAGCAGTAATATTCTGACTTGTCCCCTCCAGGATACAACATCCCAAAAACATTGTATGACTCAAACAACTCTGGATTAGTTGAAGAGTCCAAAGCTTCACAAAAAGAACAACGTATAATTACTCTCTTTTGTATAGTGAATATAGTTGAAGACTTAGAATATTTTTCTTTGTCTCAACTCTCTCTTTCACTATTGCACACTTCACCATTCACTATAATATTTTATCCACACTTCACATTTTTTCACTCTACATATTACAATATCTTCTCCACAAAGGAAGAAATATCACTATTTATAGGTGAGAATTAATCCTTGTCTTGAATAGGATTAATGTGGATAGTAGTGTAGGTATATGAATGGAGGAATCATGTCTTATAAGTTACATAAGTTACAAGACACTAACGGGGTAGAACATGGGTTAGTGGTTACATGAGTTACAAGAACTAATGTTCATATAAGTTACAAGAAACTTATCGCCACATTCTACCACAACTCATGTTACAAATTAATATTTTTAATATTAAAATGTATTTTGCACCAACAATCCTCCAATCATTTTAGTATTAAAATAAGAATGTTCTTCACCAATTTAGTTGAAGGTAGACTATTATGCATAGTGAAGGTGTGCTCTGCATTGAACCTTCACTTAGTAAAACAATAATCTTTACTCCAGAATCAGTAGTGGTTTCAAACTTGAACTATAACTGTTTAAGGGAAATAAAGTGTTACTGCTTATACATAATAATCAAGGTGTTGACATAAGTTTAATAGCCAGCACATTATGACCTGGTGCTATCCCAGATTTCGTTAATGCTTTTGAGAACAAGCCCATTCTCATAGAAAGCGACCTACTTTCACACTCACATAGGTGAAATATGTCAAGAGTACTCCTATAATTTGATACCCCACTGATTAATATGACCTTACAATATTATGTTTTTCTTCTCATGAGTCTAAATTTATCATTGTGATAACAATTTTTTTACTCTATCAATAATATTGGCGCTATCACAATTAATCAAAATGAGAAAAATTAATTTCTCAAAATAAAATGCTTGATATAAAAAAAAAAAGAAGTCAATTCACTTTTTCACTAGTTGAAGCTATTTTTTTTTTTACTTCAACCTCCATAGTAAAGTTAACAAATAATATAATTTATTTTTCTCATTCCCACAAATATCACCAAGTTTTTGTCATTTGATTTTGCTTGTACATGTCAAGTACTTTTACTGCAAACACAATTTCAAGTCAGGTTTTCAATCACATATCTCACATTTTTTTACCAGGCTAGCAAACTCCTTTTCTTCTTTGTCACATTATTTTCATAAAATTGAATCAAAGGAGTTGCAATACTCATGCAACCAACAAAGTTGTTTTCACAATTTTCTCAACATAATGTGACTTGACAAGAATATCTTCATCACATGTTTTATGACATTTTTCATTCCAAGAATGAAAATTATCTCATCAAATATTTCATATCAATATAGCTACTCAACACATTTTTTTCTTATCATTTCTTTGATAACATGTTTGAGCCAAAACTCACCAAATCATATGCAAAAAATAACATGTGATTTATTTCAAAATAAATATATGCATGTATAATACTCTTTTTTTTAGAGTATTTCTCAAAGATGCAAAAATCAAAATTTTGCAATGATGTTTTTTTTTCATTTCATGAAACCCCACTATTTTTAGAATTTAAATATATTTCACTTTGTGTTCATGAAAAGAAATATCACTTTATTCATAAAAATGATTAGGTAAAATACCTTTACTTCTTTACCTTTTCTCTCTTGAATTGAGCAAGTAGTTATATACTTTACCCATATATCTGTTCTCTTCCATCTCTTGAAGAGAGCGATGTTGAAGCAAAATGATGTTGAGATCTCCTCATGATATCTGCATTTTTTCAAACTGCAACAAAAATATGAACCTCCTTAAAATTGTTGGTGTAATATACTACAAATATAATAAATTACAGTTAAAAAATAAAATGACAAAATTGAATAAAAATTATTCAAGTTGAGGCGCGGATATCTCGCTCTCTTCAAGGAGATTCAAGCCCACTGCGGTATAATCTACATCGATTCAGCAGTAATTTTCTGACTTGTCCCCTCCAGGATACAACAGCCCAACAACGTTGTATGACTCAAACAACTCCGGATTAGTTGAAGAATTCAAAGCTGCACAAAAAGAACATCTTCCTTCAACATATAATTACTCTCTTTTGTATAGTGAATATAATTGAAAACTTAGAATATTTTTCGTTGTCTTAACTCTCTTTCACTATTGCACATTTCACAACACACTACAATGTTTTATCCACACTTCACATTTTTTCACTTTACATATTACAATATCTTCTTCACAAAGGAAAAAATATCACTAATTATAGGTGAAAATTAATCCTTGTCTTGAATAGGATTAATGTGGATAGTAATGTAGGTATATGAATGGAGGAGTCATGTCTTGTAAGTTACATAAGTTACAAGACATTAATGGGGTAGAACATGGGTTAGTGGTTACATGAGCAAGAACTAATGTTCATATAAGTTACAAAAAACTTATTGCCACATTCTACCACAACTCATGTTACAAACTAATATTTTTAATATTAAAATGTATTTTGCACCAACAAGTAACATTTTAGGTGTAAAACGTGTTTCCGAGTAACGTATTATAAAACGTTATGTGAAACACGTATTATACTAAAAACTTTACTCTCAGTAACGTTTCTTAAGTTATCACTGTTAAATAAAATGTAACCTAAAATATTAGTGGGAAATACGTTTATACTAGTTTTGTAAATTAAAAAAAACATATTATTTGTGAATTGAATTAATTAATAATGACTTATTTTGGTAAAAAATTCTCTGATTAAGGAAGGATCAGTCCCATTCACTGCATCACATTCTTTGATGGTAATTGATAATTACAGGTTTTCTATATTAACCAACTTACCATATTCAGATGTGGATGCAACGTCATGACGTTCATCTAGAGTAATACTTAGACTCAATATAAATTTGTATAGAAATCCACTAAAAATACAATAAATAATAGATTTAAACTTATAACTATAAAAATGTATTAAGTGATATTAATGCCAAGAAGCTATGGATTCCTCTTCTGAATTTATACAAGGTTGGATATATATGCAAAAAGTATATGTAGATGGTAAATTATATTACATGATTGTATATATATTTAACTCAATTTATACATGGAACGATAAATTGTAGAAAGTTGGCAAAGAACGAAGAGAAGTCCTAGAGCTAGTGTGAGAAGCATTCATTATAAGCATTTCTGAAAGTAGTGCCAGAAAACTGTGAGATATGAGTGGGCAGGAAGGATAATTGGGTATAATAATGCTCATAGCACCTACCTAATTAGCTAGCTGTCTGTATTCCAATTGAACTTGTTTGTTTGTCCACATGACAGTGTTAGAGAAATTTGTGATTAACTCGTTAACACAACAAAAAGAGATCAAAATTATATATGTAAGGCATTACATTTCAAAGTTTCCCAATCTCTCATTTTAGACTAATAAAGTTAGAAATGGTGTTTGTTTTGTGTTATTAATATTGTTTATGTTTTTTGATAGTGGAGAAGAGGACCTGCAACTTGGTGGAATTAGGACTACTGGACCTTGTCACAAATTGCTACCGACAATATTTTGAAAATGTAACCATTAGAATTCTCATTATTTAGGTGGACGAAAACTTTGCAATTTAAATTTTATTGAAAGATCATTAAATAATTAGTTATATTGATTAGTTGGTTAGAATAATTGTCAGTTAGTTGTTAGTTAACATCCATTAATATCTAAATTAGTTGGTTAGTCTAAGATATTTAGGATATGCTAGCATAGTGTGGAGCCACATATTAATAATGTGGACCATCAACTATATACATATATACACAATGTACAGATCCAAAAGAGAAATAATACAATCCTTCTCATTTCTCTCCCAACTGTCTTCTTCTTCTCTCAATTGATTTCTTCTTCTCCACTTCTTCCTTCTCAATGGCTACTCTATTCAACTGCTAACATGGTATCAGAGCGGGATTGAAATTCTTTGGCTCGATTGATCGACATTCGCAGAGGATCAGAGGATTAGCTCAGATCGATGGCGACAATGGCAGATTCTGCGACTAATGCCACTGTTGGTATTGCGGAATAGGTCGAAACACTTGATCAAGTCGAAAGGAGGAGGAATCACCCATTATACCTTCACAATTCGGATACTCCAGGGAGCATTCTCACCACTGTCCAACTCACAGGGACGGAGAACTACTCACTTTGGAGTAGATCGATGCTCATTAATCTCCGAGCTAAGAGTAAGCTCAGATTTGTGCTTGGGACATGCAAAAGGAGCGATTACAAAGGAGAAATGGAGGAACAGTGGGAAAAGTACAATGCATTTGTGTTGGCTTGGATTATGAACACTGTATCGAATGAACTCCTTAGTAGCATTGTCTATGCAACAGATGCGGCAATGGTGTGGGCTGACTTGAAGGAAAGGTTTGACAAAGTGGATGGATCTAGAGGTTATCAGTTGCATTGGGAGATTTGCACAATTAGCCAAGGTAATACGTCAGTTTCGGCTTATTTCTCAAAACTGAGATTGCTGTGGGATGAATTTGATGCACTGGTGCCTCCACCTTCGTGTAATTATGATAATTCTAAGACCTATGTAGATCATCTTGCATGCTTGAGGTTGTTTGCATTCCTAATGGGATTAAATAAGGTGTATGATCATGCTCGCAGCCAAATATTGATGATGATTCCTCTGCCTAGTGTTAGTAAAGCTTATGCCATGATTATGGCAGATGAAGGCCAGAGGCTAACTGCTAGTTTGCATATAGGAAATAATGTGCCAGAACAGATTGCTCTGTATGTAGGGAAAGGCCACTTCCCTAGAAAGTTTCAGCCTAGAAAGAAGAATTGGGATCAAACTTGTGAGTACTGCAAGCTTCAAGGTCATGTGAGGGAGAAATGTTACAGGCTGAATAGATATCCTCCTGACTGGAAGTTTAAGAAGAAGCCAAGAGCATCAGGAGCACCAGCAAGCTCAATACAAAACAATAGATATCAAGATGCAGTGAATCAAGTGACTACTGCCAAGAATGAGATGGACTTAGCTGATGCTTTTACTCCTATAGCCACTGGGATAAAAGGGAAAACCACTGAGTCTAGTTCTTTCTCTCATGTCCACACAGCCAACATTCACTCTAACTCAATACAATAGAATTTTGCATATGCTAGAAAGGGAAGAAGCAGGCACAAGTTTAAGCAAAGCACTAGATAACATAGCTAATATGGCAGGTATGACCATCACACCCACTGCTTTGTCTGTGAGTAATGGTAACATACAGGCTGACATTGTAAAGCAAAAGGAAAACTAGATAGTTGACTCAGGAGCTACATGTCATATGACATATAAACTAGACAAACTCTATCATGCATCTAGGTGTATAAATAGAATAGTGCATTTACCTAATGGTGAGAGTGCACAAGTGTCATACACTGATTATTGTAGCACAGTTGATGGAAGAGTCCTAGATAATGTACTGATAGTACCTGCATTTAAGCATAACCTGCTCTCAGTGTCTAAATTGACAAGGCAATTAAATTGCTCAGTTAATTTTTTCCCTGAGTTTTTTGTTCTTCAGGACCTCTTCAGTGGAAAGGTGAAGGGGATTGGTAAGGAGAGTGGTGGACTGTATCATCTACCTGCAGCATTACAGTGTGAAGAAGCCAAAGGAAATTCAATGGTGCTGATGACACAAAGCTACAATATAGAGAAGCTGTTGTGGCACAATAGACTAGGCCATCCTTCTATACAAGTATTACAATATTTGTTCATGGATAGACATCTCAGTGATAATGATGAATGTAATAAATGCTCTATTTGTTCTCTTGTCAAACAAACTAGACTGCCTTTTCATTTGAGTAAATCTAGAGCATTGGCTAATTTTGATTTGATTCATTTGGATGTGTGGGGACCTTATAAGACTGCTACTCACAATGGTTTTAGATTTTTTCTAACAATAGTTGATGATCACTCAAGAATGTGCTGGCTATACCTGTTGAGGTTGAAAAGTGATGTATTTTCAATGTTAAAGTTTTTTCTGACATTAGTGAAAACCCAATTTGATAAGCATGTTAAAAGAATAAGAACTGATAATGGAACTGAGTTTTTTAGTACTGAAAGTTGTGATCTACTGAAGGCTCTTGGCATTGTTCATGAGAGTAGTTATCCGTATACTCCACAACAAAATGGAGTAGTTGAAAGAAAACACAGGCATATACTTGAAGTGGGTAGAGCAATCAGGTTTCAGGGGAACATTCCTATCAGGTTTTGGGGAGAGTGTGTGTTATCTGCTGTCTATCTAATTAATAGTCTTTCCACACCAGTTTTAAAAGGGAAGTCTCCTTATGAACAATTTCATGGACACAAGGCAAGTCTTGATAATTTGAGAACTATAGGCTATTTGTGCTATGCAACAAAAGTGATCAAACAAGATAAATTCTCTCCTAGAGCTGAAGCTTGTACACTGATGGGGTATTCACCAACTCAGAAAGAATATTTGCTATATAGCCTGTCTCAAAAGAAGTTTATTACCAGCAGAGATGTCATTTTCAAGGAAGACACATTTCCATTCAAGCAGATACTCAACAAACAACAACCATCATTTCCTGCAGAATCAATTCCCACTTCAGATGACTTTCATATATATATATAGTGAGGATAAGGAACTGCCTATGCCTATCCCAGCAAATGATGTCTACTTGGAGAGTGATCCCATGGATATGCCTGATCCTTTGCCAGGAGATGTTTCTGATAGAAGACATATTGTTTATCCTGTTCAAGCTGATAATAACAATGTTTAACCTGCTTACACTAACAATGACCATGCTGCTCAACCTGACCTGGTGCTCATGAGAAATGAAGGTGCTCCACTCAGGAAGTCTGCCAAAACCCCTCATCCTTTCATCTGGATAAGAGATTATGTAACTCCAACAACTAAATCCCATCACCATTCTCAAAGTAACTATGTGTGCTATGACAATATATCCTCCAAATATAGAGCATATCTATCTGAATTCTCTACAGATGTTGAACCAAAAACCTTTGAGGAAGCAGTCAAAGACAAGAGATGGATGTTTGCTATGCAGCAAGAAGTGCAGGCACTGGAAGAAAATGGGACTTGGGAAATAGTTCAATTGCCTGAAGGGAAGAATGTTTTAGGTTGCAAGTGGGTGTCTAAGATCAAGTACAAGGCTGATGGTAAGGTTGATAGATACAAAGCCAGGCTAGTGGCTAAAGGGTATAGTCAAACTGAAGAAATTGATTATCAGGAGACTTTTTCTCCAGTGGTAAAGATGACAATAGTGAGGTCTATCATAGCATTGGCTGCCACTCAGAATCGGAGCATATTTCATATGGATATTTTCAATGCATTTCTACAGGGTGACTTACTAGAAGAGGTATATATGGAATTGCCTAAGGGATTCTTCAGTGCTAAGAAGGACAAGAATCTTGTGTGCAAGCTGGTTAAATCCTTGTATGGACTTAAGCAAGCTTTAAGACAATAGAATGCCAAATTGACTGAAGCACTCTTGAGTTCATGGTATACTCAGAGTCACTTGGACTATTCTTTGTTCACCAAAAGGAGGGGTAGTGGAATGGTGATAGTATTGGTCTATGTTGATGATCTCTTACTCACAGGAAATGATGCACGACTAATAGAAGAGACATTGGAGCCTGGAAAGGGATTGCTTATGAGTCCTGATCATGAGCCTCAACTGAATGGATATTGAAACCCAATTTGATAAGCATGTTAAAAGAATAAGAACTGATAATGGAACTGAGTTTTTTAGTACTGAAAGTTGTGATCTACTGAAGGCTCTTGGCATTGTTCATGAGAGTAGTTATCCGTATACTCCACAACAAAATGGAGTAGTTGAAAGAAAACACAGGTAATTCACCCATTTCTTAGAGATCTAAAAACAACAGACAATTTCAAAGAGCTCCACAGAGGTAGAATATAGAAGCTTGGCTGCATTGACAGCTGAAATTGTGTGGGTCACAAATTTATTCAAGGAGTTGGATGTGGTGCTGATGAATCTAGTTTTTATGTTCTGTGACAGCAAGTCAGCATTACAGATTGCTGCCAACCCAGTTTTTCATGAACGCACGAAACACATAGAGATAGATTGTCATTTCATTCACGAGAAGATCCAACATGGGCTTATCAAAACTGTGTATGTTCATACTAAAGACCAGCAGGCTGATTTGCTCACTAAGGCACTTGGAAGGACACAACATGACATTTTGGTAGGCAATTTTGGACTATTGAATCTCTTCAATAGGCCTAGCTTGAGGGGAAGTATTGAAAGATCATTAAATAATTAGTTGTATTGATTAGTTAGTTAGAATAATTGTTAGTTAGTTAACATCCATTAATATCTAGATTAGTTGGTTAGTCTAAGATATTTAGGATATGCTAGCATAGTGTGGAGCCACATATTAATAATGTGGACCATCAACTATATACATATATACATAATGTACAGATCCAAAAGAGAAATAATACAATCATTTTCATTTCTCTCCCAACTATTTTTTTCTTCTCTCAACTGATTTCTTCTTCTCCACTTCTTTCTTCTCAATGGCTGCTCTATTCAACTGCTAACAAATTTTCATGGATAGGTGCCATTCCGTCATAGTGTAAATATTCTTATCACAGTGGCATTATCATGGCGGGATGGGAGCCTTCATGGCGGGATCGACAGGTGAAAATTAAAAGACATAAATTTTTATTTCCTTTCCTTTTTTCTAAAATGCTACAATAGACAGGGTCACCCTAGATATCCTAAAGAGGCTGCTCTAGGTTTGGGAAGAAGGGAAAGAAGGGATCTTAGTGCACCGAAGGCTATGCCTATGGATTTCGGGCTTGCCGATCCATATATTCACTACTTAGAAGTCAAGAGTGGGATCTTCACATGTAGCAGCAGCGTGGCGCCTTGGTAGACTAAATTTTCCTCCTTGAGTAGTTGCACCTATTCTCAATCACATAGTATAATCAATGAGGGAGTCAGAATTTTTACTTAGAGGGATAAAATTTGAAGAAGTAGATACATGAACTTGCCTGAATCTCAAACACACCTGAAGCGTGGTGGACCATTGGGTTTAAAGGACAGAGATTCTAGAAAAAGAAGCATGAGAAATGATAAAGATGATACTATAAAAGAATCTTATGAAGAGGTCTAAGATCTGATTAATCCTAGTGAACTCAAGATTCAAATGAATGAAGAACTTTCAATAAGTTATAATGGTGATGGGATAAATTTAGATCGATAAAAAATAATGGTGAATAATATTTTTGCATATAATGTTGCAATTGACCTCATGCAGGACGGTGACGATCTTGAGCCTACATACGTCGAAAAATGTCGACAAAGGTGCCATTGGCCAAAATGGCAAGAGGCAATTCAAACAGAATTAAACTCACTTGCCAAGCGTGAAGTTTTTGGACTTGCTGTCCAAATCCCCAATGGCGTAAAATTAATTAACTATAAATGGATTTTTGTATGAAAGCAAAATGAAATTGTAAGATACAAGGCACACCTTGTTGCACATAGATTCTCTCAAAGACCTAGTATCGACTATGAAGGAACATATTCACCCTTTATGGATGCAATAACTTTTCGATATCTCATCGATTTAACTTTACATGAAAATCTTGAAATACATCTAATGGATGTGATCACAAAATACCTTTATGGTTCACTTGATAATGAAATTTATATGACAATTCTGAAAGGATTCAAATCGCATGATGCATGTAATTCTATACCTCGGGAAATGTTCTCAATCAGATTACAAAGATCATTGTATGGTTTAAAACAATCAGGACATATGTTGTATAATCGTCTCAGTGAATACTTGATTAATGAAAGTTATATAAATGATGTCATTTGTCCTTGTATTCTTATTAAAAAAAACCAAATCAGGATGTGTTATACTCGCCATTTATGTTGATGACATAAATTTCATTGGAACCTCTGAAGAGGTCCAAAAGGCAATTAAATATCTAAAGAAAGAATTTAAAATAAAAGACTTTGGAAAGACAAAACTTTGTCTTAGTCTACAAATTGAACATTTAGCCAACGGGGTCTTCATCCATTAATCTACCTATACTGAGAAAATTTTAAAATGATTCTACATGGACAAAGCGCATCCATAAAGTACTCCAATGGTTATTTGAGCACTTGAAGTGAATAAAGACCCACTCAGACCTCTAGAAGAGAATGAAGAACTTCTTGGTCTTGAAGTATCATATCTCAATGTTATTGGTGCACTTATGTATCTTGCAAATGTAACTAGACCTGGTATAACATCTTTTGTAAATTTGCTAGCAAGATATAGCTCTTCCCCAATACGAAGACATCAAAACGGTGTCAAGTATATTCTGTGATACCTAAAAAAAACTATTGATACGGGTCTGTTTTATACTAACAAAGGTTGTATAGATCTTATTGGTTATGCAGATGCAAATTATTTATCAAACCTACATAAAAGTACTCAATATCAAACAGGGTATCTATTCACATACGGAGGAACTGTTATATCATGATGATCTATGAAGCAGTCCATTGTTGCCACTTCTTCAAATCATGCTGAGATAATAGGGATTCATGAAGCAAGTAGAGAATGTATATGATTGAGATCGATTATCCAGTTCATCAAAGAAAGATGTGGCCTGGAGAATGGTGTCAAATTACCCACAGTTATAATTGAAGACAATGATGCGTGCATAGGTCAATTAAAAAAATTCTTCATAAAAGGAGATAAAACGAAACACATTTCACCAAATTAATTATTCTTCACACATGATCTCCAGAAAAATAGTGATATTGACGTACAACTTATGTTCAAGTTCTAACCTAACAGATTTATTTATCAAATCTTACCAGCCTCAACACTCAAGAATATGGTACACAAGATTGGAATGCGAAGTCTCCACTGCTTGGATCATGATCTTCATCAGAGAGAGTAAAATTCGTGTTGTACTCTTTTTTCCTTAACCAAAGTTTTGTTCCATTAGATTTTCCTGGTGAGATTTTTAATAAGGCAGCACTCAAGGCGTATTACAAGATATGTGTACTTTTTTTTCTTCATTAGGCTTTTTTCCACTGAAATTTTCCTAGTAAGATTTTAATGAGGCACATTATATATGAATATTCAAGAAGGAGTGTTTTTGAATATTGTGAATATTATTGTGGATGTCCATTCAATCACCCGTTGTAGGAGATGAAATAATGAACATGATTATTCTTCGATTATGTGATAACGAAAATGATTAATCTTCCATTATCGATCAATCTTCCATTATAGAAGATGCAATAATTATCACTATAGCATTTGTACTCTTAAATGTGCCTATAAATAGTCTTTCCTCCTCTTTAGAAGGAACATACAAAAATAAGAAAGATTAAAGAACCACTGCTATCTTCTCTCTATTTCTTTGTCATTTAAACTTAATAAATTGTAATTCTTTCATAATATTTCATAACATCACTCTTTCATAATATTTTATAGCAAAAATCAAATTAAGAGATTTGATGATTAATTACTATATATTAAGTCTAATGGCCAAAAGCATGTGGCCATCTCCCACTACACGGTTTCTTCCGCACATCATTGTCCATTCAATTACAAATGAACCTATAGCCACTACTTTATTGAGAAATATCACTATAGACATTCCATATTTTAACTAAGGTTCTTAAGATAGAAGTCCACATGAATGGCCATGGATTGTTATTGGTACATGTCATGTCCAAATTATCGTTAATACAACTTGAACCACATAAAACCATAACATGTTCCTCGTGTGTATGGATTAGTCAAGACTCACAAGAGGCATATTTCAGAATTAATTAAGGGACAACTAATTAAATAGTACTTGCTTATTATGGCGTTTCTTCAATTCCAAAGGCCCACAACCTGACCGGTTGATACTGTAAGTTTCATTTAAAATCCTTGGCTACCATATGCTTACCTTTAATCAGCGATTTGAATTTATATTAGGGAGGAATATACACACACTAGTGGTAAACGTCGTGCGTTGCACGAGCCCAATATATATTATTTTTCTTTCTTAATTTGTGTTACGCGGATAAGTAAAATAGAAGAACTTTATAGAACTTCTTTCTAATTGGCGGTGAAGTTTTTATATTCTTCAAATTATAAGCCGAATGAATTTTGAATAATGAAGTTTTATACTTCAAAGTAGGGGTGTACATATACTGGATTGGTTTAGATCTTTTAAATATCAAATCAAAATATTTGTGTCGGATTTTTTAATATATAGATCAAATCAAATCAATAAAACTCGGCGTTTTCAACCTCGGGATTTTTTGGGTTTTTTTGGATTTCTCGGGTTTTCAGGTTTTTCGATTTTTTTGGAATTTTTGAATTTTTTTTCGAAATTCTCGTGTTTTCGAGTTTTTTTGGATATTTGACAAAGTATTTATAAAAATATATAATCAACTTATGATTCAAACATTTCTTTAGTCCTAACAAGATACAAAAATCTAGGATGTTTTCACGAAAAACACAAAATATCATATTAGTGAAGACACAAAAATATTCAACAAAAAATAATAATGAGATCGCATAAAAAGTGTAAGTCATAATAAAGATGATCCTTATTTTAAAGTACTACATCATGCTAAAATAAGTCATAATGAAAATAACATGACTTTAAAGTACTAAATCATGCTAAAATAAGTGTGATAAGTTCTTACTAATTACATGAGTAAACATAAAAGAAAAATTAAAATTAGGTTATATTTTTTAATTATCTATAAACCAATGTAAAACTAAAGAACAAATATTCATTATTATTATTATCACTCTTAGTGTTGGATTTTTTTTTTGGCTAGTATTAGTATTGATTTGATTTTTGATTTGTGCTTTAAAATTACTAATTTGAAAAACTTACCTAAATATATCATATTTAAAAATTAGTTACCATTTATAGCTATATAAATATATCTTAACACATGTATAATTCCCTTTAAACATATAATTTAGATTATTTTTTTAATCAAAATAAGTTTAAGACATTTTAAAACACTTACAATACATCTATATTGCAGGCAAATTCATTTTTATACATAGTATAATATATCTATATTATATGCAAAATTCATTTTTAACACATAATGCAGTTTTTTTACCCAAATCAACATAATACATTTATAATACATATATACTACATATATAAATCACTTTTAATGCATAGTACAGTTGCTATAAATGATAAATATTTTCTAAAATAGTATTCTTAGATAATAAATAAAAAATATATTTAAAAATAATTAATTATTTTATTTAAAAAAAACTCAAAAAAGTAATTATCCCTATGTCACGCCCCGAGCCTACACCCTAGATGTGGCCGGCACTCGAAAATCATTTCTGGTCCCAAGCGAATCACTTGGTCTGGCTACTTACTCAGCGAAATACTTAATGATAGTAGAAAAACTATATAGAAGCAACAACTAAGCAAAATTATTCTGCATAAATGAATATAAAAGCTTTTAAGCAATATCTGAATATAACTGGAAACTGAAATGCTAACACATGGTCTATGGAACCTCTACTACGAATGTCTAAAAAGACTACTGAGATAGGCCCCAAGTAGCCAGAACTAAAAATAAATACTGAAAAGCAACATAACCCAAGAGCCTCAGACTGAGAAAAGGCCTCACCACTGTCTGGAAGCTATCAAGTTCTCAACGAAGCAGCTGCTGAGGAACTCTGCAACCTGCGTCTGCATCATAAAACGATGCAGGTCCTACGGACGTCAGCACGTGGAATGTACGGTATGTAAGATGGCTAAGAACATTTAAGCAGTATATCATAATGCTTCTCAAAAGACAAACATAATTCATAATTAAATAGTAATAATCATAAAGGCTTCTATGCTGAAAATAACACGTTAAAAACTAATAAGTAAAACTTAGTTTCTTAGCTTGGGGAGTTTTAACCGATAACCATCACTATGAGCTTCATGGTGATACAGCGTCTTGCCCACGCTGCCAAAGTCATCCCGTACTTTGCCGAGGTAGGGGACGAATAACTAGGAGAGTGGATCCATCCCAAATCTGGGTCATCTCAGTGGCTAAAGAGCAAGGTACCGTAGTACAATCCTATCCTATGCTGGCTACATAGTTTATGAGTTCGAATAATCTATTCTACTCTCACCCATATCGGTGCTAGATATTACCCCCAAAATGTTTTATATAGCTCACACTTTAAGACTTATAAGTTCTTGAAATCTGATTTTCTTGGGGACTTAGCCCAACTCACTACTTAGCTTCCTCAACTAAAATCTTTAACTTTACTGAAACTAATATCTTTCATGTACTTTCAATCATGCTAGATTACTCAACTAAAATGCCAAGAAAATCTTCAAGAAAATCATTCTTTAACTTGATTCAAACTAATCCTTTCTTTTCTTGAGATAACATCAAGATTTTTTTCAAGAAACTCAACAATAATAAATCTTGATCATAATTGAATATAAACTTAATAAGAATTCTTGAATTGGATGCTATAAAGACCAAGATTCAGAAAACTTCATCAAGAATATGTGGAATTTATCATGAAAATTAATATCTTTACAAAGTTTACGAGAAACTTAGTCTCAAGTGATACTTGAAGGTTCATGGGTTCTACAAATATTAGCAAAATAATTACTTTTGGATGGCCTTACGTACCTTGGAATGACTTCTTGGAAGATTGAAAGAATAATCTTGAATGCCCTAATATCTTTGAATTCTACGCTTGAAGTTCTCGGAAGGGTTTCTTGCTTTTAATGTATGAATGTGAAGGAGGAATACGTTTTTGAACTTTAATCGTATTAAAACTGACTTAGTTTAGGATATGGGGTGTGGAAAAGGTCGGAATTGCCCCTCCCAAAAAAATAAAATTTGCCTCCTTCGTACACTATGCGCGACGCGCACTAGTGCTTTTTAGCACTTTTTCGTGAATTTTCGACTTTTCATAAATTTTTGGAAAATTTCTAAGCGTGGCTCCGCGTCCACTCCGCGTTGCAGAAGCGGGGCGGAAATCCCACGGTTTTAAGCTCACTTGGACAAAAATAATTCGCGTTTTTTCGAGTTAAAGCCAAGTCGAGACCATTTTTCGACTCGATTTCTCGCACTAATTGCAAATCAGGTCTTGAATTTGCAAACGGAGCAAGGGAAGACTCGTTACGCGCAAGTTCAATTCTAGGGATATTTTCGTCTTTTCACGAGCTGTTACACCCTAAGTCAGAATTCTAACTCAAATTCTAATATGTTAAAAGGGAAATTTTATATATATATCGGATTAGTTTAGTCTTGGGTTGGTTCTTTAAAGTTAAAAATCAAACCAAACTAAATATAGCCGCATTTTTTTTTTCAAACCAAGTCAAACTAAACCATTAATCAGATTTTTTCTCTTGGATTGATTCAGTTTGTGGTTTGGTTCGATTTTCGGTTTGATTTTGTTCAAAACTACTTCAAAGTTTCAAATTCACATGAAGTAGAAGCATAAAAGTCTTTAATCTCGAGAAATCAATGAGCTAAAGGAAGTGTACTTAACCCTTTAAGAGCTAAAGAAAATATTTTCTAATAGAAGAACAAAACACTTCCTCTCTTCTACCAATCTTCACTTGGTTTCCCCATATTTTCCAAATTGGTCAAATTTTACAGGATCAAACACATGGGACTTGAGGAATGATATAAGAAAAAAACCGAAAAAATATTCATAGTTTCTTTTTTTTCAATTCACATCTTACTTAAACCCAACATGTTCTTTCTCTTTGTAGCTCCTCATAATGTTGGAGTGAATCTCAGATTTTTCATAAACGATTACAAGTAAAGCTTATCCAGATAGACTACTGATGATCTTTATTTTTGCTCTTATCATTCCGAAAGTAGATGCCTACAACGTTGTTATGTACCTTAACGGGTATGACTCAAGGTCAATCCCGATGTTACTATTGTTGAGTTGCACCTAATTAGTCGAACTCAAATGTTGACCCACATATATACTATGTATTAATTAAGCAAATACGACCCTTTTCCAGTTTTAAAATGTCAACTTCTTTGATCAATACATGTTTATTCCTTTCTTTTTAAATTAAAAGTTTATCTTTACCAACATTTTTGCAGGAATTTGACTGCACAGCTCAACTAACCGTGTGGTATTATGCACACATCATAAGATTAATTATTATTTGAAGAAAGATAGTATGTCCATATTGGAAAAGGATATATGAAAAAGAAAAGAAATAGATGAGCATAATCAGGTGGGTACTTCCAAATTCATTATGAAGCAAACAATTGCATTCAAATTAAAGATTAAATTTCACTTTATCTTTTTCACCTTTTTCAATGGGAAAATAAATATTTTTTATTTAAATTAACAGCTAAAATTGAGTCGAACCATTGTATTTTTTATAAAGAAGAAAAACTCACGTCTTCAAATTCTGATCAGTCCACTTCTACATGTATACATAAAATGTAAAAAATGCATGACCCCCAATATTTAATGTGAAATGTAATAGATTATATTTTTTTCAATATTTAAACATTAAAGTAAAAGTATTTTCGTGTCATTCTTATATGTTCAAAAGTCATTTTACTTTTAAAATATAAATATTGACTTTCAATTATGATTTACGATTACCTATATTTTCTGAAAAATGAAAAAAAAAAAAACTTAAGGTATTTGATAATATATAAATAGGTAAATTTCATTTAACCATCCTACAATTATGATACATGAAAATGATATCTCATCATCTCTTACATGAATTTTTTTTTTAAGAAAAAAAAAAAGGAACTAATATTGTTTGTTAGGTGATATGCCCTTTTTTAACTTTGAAATACCATATCATAATATCCTTAGAAATAAAAACAAAAACAACTTTAGGCCTTCAACATTTTGAAATAAAATGTGTAATAAAACACATTGATAGGAAATTTCACCAAATTAGAATTTGTTGTCACTTTCAATGGTGGAACCAAAACCCATTAATTGGGTGGCAAATAAAGCCAATAAAATTACTATAAACCTAGAAGACAATTACTACTATACTTAAAAAAAAGTACTCTCCACCTAAAAACCTAGGAGACAATTACTAAAAAAAGGTCTTTTGTTGGAGAATGACAATAATAAAATTATGAAATCAAATCAAACTTTTGTGATGGGCTTATTTATTTTTCTATCAAATGCTTTGGTTACATTACTTTAATGGTGCATTCGATATTAAGTAATTTTCTCAACTCGTATAATTTGAATAAAATCCATAGTTTGTTTAATAAAATCAATTAGTTTATAAAATTTGCATACGCCACCTTACCCGCTACATGTTATTTATTATTTCTATATAAATAAATTGAGAGAAGTATTGAAAACACCTCTAAACTTGATACGAATTGCTAGTTTTATCCCCCAACTATGGCGGTCTTAAAAACACCCTTCTACTTTGACTAACTAAACTTAATTATACCATCTTACAATATAAGAGAAATATACCCCTATATTTTTGCCAAATTTAGAAGTATTTTTAACACTTCTCTAAATAATATATATATATATATATTTCTATTATATAGAAATGTGAATAGGAGGATGACCAAGGGTAGTTTGGTCATTTCAAAATTATCTAGAAACATTCTTTCTTTTTCAAAATAGAAAAAGAATAACCAATGATATTTTAGTAAATTTAACTTTATTTAAGGAAAAAAATAATAATTAAAATTGGTCATTTCAAAATTATTTAGAAACATCCTTTCTTCTTCAAAATAGATAAAGTATGACCAATTACATTTCAGTAAATATAACTTTATTTAAGGATAAAAATATTAATTGAATGATTAATTATCAAAATAAAACTCTAGAAGAATCCATACATGTTCTTACTTTTATTATAAGCTCATAAGGATATTTTTGTAATTATGCTAAAGTAAAAAGTTTCTAAAGTTAATGATAGGTTGGAGGCCTCGAGACACACCTTGGAGTCCAAAGGATTCAAATTGAACAGGACCAAAACTGAATACTTGGAGTGCAAATTCAGTGTTGAGAGGGAACATGTAGCTAGAGGTGGCTCCGGTGGCTAATAAGATAAGGGAAGCAAGATTGAGATGGTTTGGACATGTGCAGAGAAGGAGTACTGATGCTCCTGTTAGGAGGTGCGAGAGGTTGATTTTAGGAGCTACACAGAGGCGTAGAGGTAGATCGAAGAAGTACTGGGGGGGAGGTGATCAGACATGATATAGAGGAACTTGATCTCACCGAGGACATGACCCTAGATAGAAAGAAGCGGAGGTCGCGAATTAGAGTAGTAGGCTAATTGGTGGTAGAGTTAGGTGGTTATCTAGTCATGGAGTATAGTAGGGTAAAGAAGTAGTAGTGTTTTGTTACATGTGTGGTCATTATTTGTTGTTTTTGTGTTTGTATTAGTCGTTTTTTTGTTGTTCCCTTTCTTTTACTGTTTGTCATATCTAGTTTATTCTGCTTACGGGTTTTTCAGACGAAGGTTCCTAGGAAACAGTCTCTCTACTTCTATAAGGTAGTGGTAAGGTCTGTGCACATTCTACCCTCCTCAGACCCCACTTGTTGAATTCCACTGGGTATGTTGTTGTTGTTTGTTATTGTTAAAGTGAAAAGTTTCTAATTGGTTACTTCTCACAAACAATAATAAATGCTAAGTTTGTTTGGACATGTTTTAGAAATAAATTTTTGAACTAATTTAAAATAAATGTGTTTGAATATCTTTATAAGTGGTATCTATTTTCAACAATTATCTTCTATTTGTAATATTTGTACCATAAGCTTTGCATGTAATAATATATATCTTTGATCAACCAATTAGTAATGCTCGATTCAGAGCATTTCAAATTTCTATTACTTCAGCACTTAAGAATAATTTATTTGTGGTTAGGTTTGTTGAAAAATTGTCATCATTTTATTATTGTCTTCGATAATTAAAAATATTCTATTTATTTTGATATTAATATTGAAATTATTTATTAAAAAGTTGATTTCTAATTCCACAATAATAATAACAATCAGCAAAGTAACTTTATTTCTATATATGATACTAACAATTATTTTAATGTTAAATTCTAAATGAAATTAATAAAAAAAAATTGATATTAAACGCTAAATATCATGTCGTAGTTAAATTCTAAATTAACAACAACAACAACAACATACCCATACCCAGTGAAATCCCACAAGTGGGATTTGGGGAGGGTAAATGTACGCAGATCTTATCACTACCTCATAGAGATAAAGAGGTTATTTTTTAAAGACCCTCATCTTGTTAAATTTTAAATTAAATTAACAAAAAAAAAATCTAAACTCTAAATATCACGCCAAAAAGAAAACTCTAATTTTACCCCACAAAATAATCAATATACACGTTTTAATATATTAAAGTTGTTTACTGAAAAAATATATAAATTATATTGGGCCCGCATTACGAGCTTAAATTATCTAGTATATATATATATATATATATATATATATATATATATATATATATACACACACATACTCTAGTTTAATCTACATGTTTTGCACGTATGTTTCACGTCAATCAATAAAAATATTAAAAATAGCAATTGACGTGAAAATAAATCTCATGTATTTCATCAAATTATCATGTCTTAACCTATATTTTTGCCAAATTTAGAAATATTTTTCACACTTCTCTCAATCATATATATATATAGAGAGAAAGTTTAATCTACGTGCTTTACACGTATATTTTATGTCAACTAATAAAATTATATAGAAAAAAATTATTAAAAATTAGCAATTGATGTGAAAATCAATAATTATCATGTGTAAAGTTGATTGATTTAGAATTGTCCTTTAAACTATAAACTTATGATTCAAGGTGTTTGCAGAAAATTTTTACCATTTTTTTTGTTGGACTTTATAGGAAACTTTTGCCCTTTTTGGACTTTTTTTCCCACCTTTTTGACTTTTTTTTACTATTATTTTACCTAATTTTTTGGAAGTTTTAAAACCTTTTTTTTGGCCTATTATTTTGGAAAAGTTTTGACTACTTTTTCTTTTATCTATTTTATTTGAAAAAAAAATTAAATAGAAATTTAATAATAATAAGAAAATGTGCTCTATTTAATTTTTAGTATGTTTATTTATAATAAATATTTAATATTATTAAAATAATTATAATAATGATTGAAGAAAAAGGATGAAAAGACATTTTTATCTAAAAGGAAGTCTTTTAATGAAAATTAAAAAATTCAAATAATATTTTTAAAGGCTTTCATGCTTTTAATATAATACGTGTATATATATATATATAGTGGAAGTAGAAGGAGTGTTGAAATTAATTTTAAAATATCCATAGCAGCTATGTAGTGTTGGGTTAAAAGTAAAAAGTTTATATCGTGGCACTTGCAATGATGTATATGGAAGGAAATAAATAAATATAGTGTTATCTGAATTGATCGATGAAAGACATAATAATTAAGATTCCTCCTGGATAGATATTTTATTATGTCTGTAAATAAGAAAGAGAACTCCTACGTTTTTCGTAATTACAAAATGATATATTATTTTCTCCTTATGCCTTCTCCGATTTTTGTAAAATTTCAATACAGATTTTTGTGAAGATTTTTTTTTTTAAAAAAAAAACATTGAAATAATTTTGTGATAAAATACACTCAAAGACTATAAATTTCATGATTCTGGTAAGTGTATTTTTAATATGATTCTTCATATATAAATAGAGAGATGGAAAAGAGCTTTGCAACTTGATAAAGTGAAAGAACAAAATTTTTAATATTCCATTCATCTCGTATTAATTAATGGTATAATATATAATTATGATGCTTAACTTGGACTCAAATATTTGTTAATTTACAAAATTAAGAAATAATTAATTAACTCCTTTTTTTTTCATTGTATGCTTAAAATTACATTGGAAATAATTAGGGATAAATTATTTAAAAAGTATTAAAATATTTTCTTTGTGCTTTGATTAAAAAAAATGGGTTAGAGGCTCATTAATGCTCAATGTTCATGCTATTATATGAGTTAAAGGCTATTCCTTTGGAACATAAGGATCAAAATTTTTTATGCCCCATGCAGGATTTATATATCGTACTTTTTTTTGTTAGTCTATCAGGATCACACACTCATATTTTGGGACCATACAAGCCTACTACATTAAATACATGAAAATTAGTTTAAATGATGAAAGCGTAATTATGGGAGAACAATACAAACGTCATGTCGGCACTACCTAAATGTTATACTTTAATTTCTTATTCAAGTCTACTACATTAAATATATTAAAATTAATCTAAATGATGAAAGTGTAATTATGGGAGAGCTATACAAACGTCGTGTTGACACTACCTAAATATTGTACCTTAATTTTTTTTAATAGAACGTGTTAAAGAGAAATGTGTTACTCCTTCTATTTTAATTTATGTGGCACTTTTTTAAATTTCAGGATTCAAATAAGTTTATCTTTGATCGTTAATTTTTCATATATATTTTTTTAATATTTTGAATAGTCAGACTTTTTATGTAGTTTACAAATATATAAATTTTATTTAAAAAATTTAAATATTCTATGCACAAATTTTTAGTCAAATTTAAATTGTTTGACTTTTAAAAAATAAAAAATATCATATAAATTGAGACAGAGAAAGTACTACTATGGGACTAAAGAGCATTGAAGACTTTTTTATTTTTATTTTTCACTCGAGGTCTGATATCTACATTGAAGTCTGACTAAATTTAAATTTACACCGAAAAATCTTTAACGAGAGATCTCGAGTTTGAATCCCTTTGGGTACGAAGTTACCTTTGGTAGACAAGGCTTTTAAATCAACTTATGAAAAGGAGTGGCAGTAGAACATCAAGAAAATGTCAAATATTGTTAAGACTAAAAAGCCCTTAAACTTACTAGTAATATTCACACTTTCCACAAGGATCGAAATATAGATTGGGCTCAAATCCTAAGCCTTATACCTAAATCAGAGCATATTTATCATGAAGTCATGTAAAGATTACTCAAAACTCATTAAAGAGATTACCACCCATACACTCAACTAATTATTATCAACAAATAATAAATCTCGTGATCCTTGAGCTTCATAATATTAAGGAAAAATGCACAAGTATTCTCCACGCTATAATCAAAATTTTAGAGACATATTTAAATTTTAACTTGGTCCTATTATTTCTTTGAACTTATTTTTTTTATAATTAAATACTTTTTATTTGTCTATGTGGCATGTGGGGTTCGCGCGTGTACTACACACAAAAACTTAGACGGTAGTTAAGGATAAATAAGGTACATTAAATTACAAAAAAATAGGTTCAGGGGGATAATAAGACCAAGTAAATGTTTAAGTGTGTCTCTGGGATTTTAGTTATTGTCTGGGGAGAGGGGGAAGGGGGGTATTTTAAATTATATTTTTAATAACTCAAAATATTTATCTAAAGTTTGCATATAAAAAAATAACACACAAATTTAAAAATAATAATTATTTTATATCTCCAAATTTTATTATATAATCTGATCTATTAATTTTAGGGATATGTTCGAGCTAAAAAAAATGTCAGAGTGTATTTTTAGATCAAAAAAATTACCTGAGGAAATTCGAGAGCGATATGTCACGACCCGCTACTTGAAGTCAAGTAAGAAATTCCGATCTTTTAGTTCTTTTTCTTTCAAAACTTAATTAAAATGCTTATATTATATACGTATATAACGAAATAAAAATTGTACTCATTTTTTCGACTGTACAGTGTTGTGCAATATTTGTGCAAAGTGTGTTCATGCAAGGGGGCCAAATCTTTGATATATTTTTACACCAACTATATTCATTTAGATTTTTTTTAATTTTATTATAAAGATCATTCAAAATATTAATTTGTTAACATTAGTAACTAAAATTCTAGAGACACACGTAAACTTTTATTTGGTCCTATTACCCCTCTGAACTTATTGTTTTCGTAATTTAATGCCCCTTATTTCCTACGTGGCATGTGGGGTCCGCGCGTACACTCTACACAATATAATTTAGCTGGTTAGGCGTGTTAAGTAGGTAACCCAATTTGGCAAGAACGGACTAAGAGGGTATTTAATTACGAAAAAATAAGTTTAAAGGGTAATAGGATCAAATTAAAGTTTAAATGTGTCTCTAAAAATTTAATTATAATCTGGGGAATACTTATGTATTTTCCCTAATATAAATTAACTAACCTTCTGTTACGGCCACATTTAAATTATAGTGATAATTTTGTATTTGTGGAAATATATTCAAGTATGTCCTATTTTACGTGCCATTATTATTATTTGGAAGCTCAATGATTTTTTATTTCTTTATTTTTAATTTTATCATATTGGTGTTTTTGCTAGTTTTGTGAATTTAGTGAAATTTTAAGTACATTTTGTAGATTCCAAAAAGTATAACAGTGAACGAAGTCATGTTATTAAGTACTTTTTCTTTAATCTTCTTGTAGTCATGTGTCTATGCCTCTACATCCTTTTGAATTGATCCTTAGGTTATGACTTTTACATTTTTATTATGTTTTAAAAAAGTTATTTGGAAGAAAAGATCTCTAAATTGATTTTATTAAATTTTATAATACAATGACTAATGAAGCTTAATAACTTCCATGTATTTCTAAAAACTATACATATGGATACGTGCAAGCATCGATCTAATATTTGTTATATTTTTTTATTTTAATTTATGTAATATAGATTGAATTTAAAGAGTCAATTAAAAAGTAATTATGATTTTTAGATATTTTAAATTATTAATTATTATGATTTATAAACAACATATGTTATTTCCCGTTCTAATTTATATGACATCAATAAAATTTTAAATTTTTTAAGTATTGTGATTTATATTACTTTTATGTTATTTTCAAATAATGTATGTTACTCAACTATCTCTATTTATGCAGTTGAGAGTCAATCGAACTTTTTTATATCTTTTAAACATTTTACATTTGTTACTTATTTGATTTATAGTAAATATTTTTATGTAATTTTGAAAAAATTAAAACAAAAAAATAACATATATTATTTAAAAATAACTCAAAAAATAATATATTGTCCTGTCAATTTTGCTTCTAATTAAAATAATAGCAAGATAAAACATATAATCATAGGCTCTTTAATGAAGTAGGCCCATGAGTTTCTTAATTATTGTGTCCGTAACCTTAAAAAAAATTAAAAAAATAAAAGCTATAAGGATTTGAACTCATAACCCCTTAATACTTTGTTTAACACACAAAGCAAGATGTAGTTGATGCAATACTATGACCAATTGTCGAAATAAAGATGATGAAACAAATAAATCACTGTTAATTTTTATATACGAGAATATTAAAGTTCTTTTTATGATTCACCAATATTTTAAAAACAAGTCAATATATAATAATAATAATAATAATAATAATAATAATAATAATAATAATAATAATAATAATAATATCCTTATAGTTACAAATACCCTAACTTTATAGAATATAATAAGTTATAATACAACTATATAACACAGTTTATATAAAGTTATAAAATTATAATGTAGTTCTTAAAATATCATTTATTGGTCAACGCCAATTCCTTTTTTTTTTTTTGGCTAGTTGACAATTTTATGCCAATAAATTGGCATAGTGAATTTAATCATATGTTTAAATCTGGCCTAGTATTTCCATTAGAATATTCTAGAGTAATATAATTATTTTCATTATTTATACATCTATCTTCTATCATGCATAAAATAAAGTATATAGATTTCCTCATAACTTATAATACATCAATTTCTAATTAAATATATCAATCAAATATTATATAAATTTTTACATGTATTCATATAACTTATTTCCTATTTACCTAATAAATATTGTATAAATTATATAAAAATTAATATATAAATAACTTATTTTCTATCTAACTATCAAATTGAATATATTATAAGCACCAACTTCATTGGACGACTCATGCCACCGACTCTGATTTTTTCACATGTACTTTAAATTACTATATATAACAAGAGACAATAAAACTGTTCAAGCAGACAGTAGGCCAACATGTCTGCTTGAGTAACTTGAGGGTATATTAATAGTTTTTATGGTTCTTCAGTTGTAATTTGTTTATCTTATTTTTATTGTTAAAAAACACTACTAATCATGATAATTAAAGTTATTCAAACAGGCAGTAGGTCGACATTTCTGCTTGAGCAGTTTGAGAGCATATTCGTAATTTTTTATAATTTTTTCGTTGTAATTTGTTTGTCTTATTTTTAATATTAAAATACTCTAATCATGATAATTAATTACTTAAAATATTTTTAAAAAATATATTACGTCACAATATTAATAATTTATAACATTTAAAAATCATATTAAAATTTTAATTAACTCTTTTAAAATTTTTATATCACTTAAATTTAAAATAAAAAATAACAAATATTGAGCTCACACTAGCGCGAACACCAATATCTAGTTTTATAACCAAGAGTTATGACACATATACTATCATTTGTATAACTATTAAGTATATAATATTAATTTTAAAAATAAAATTTCTATATTCCATCCAGTCTATACCAAATCATTTAGTCCTCGTATCTAACGTCCATGATAATTAGGTCTCATTTGATATGTCGAATGAAATAAATAAATAAAAATATATCATAATATAATTAATTATTACATTTTTTCTAGAAAACAGCTAATTTCAATATTTTGTAAAATTAATATCTCTTATTTCATCAATCAAAATGAAATAAACAATTTAACATTTTATATTAAAATTATTATCATAGAACTAAAGCTAATGAATTGAAATAAGTCCAAACACGAACTTAAAGCTTCCCCTTCATTCGGGTCAGGAAGGACTAGTTTATTCCAGCCTCTTTCTTGCTTTTTTCGCTTCTAGCGTCTTCTATTCAAGCAACAACTCCTCAATAAATAATTGTTTTCTATTTTAATGTATTTGCACTTTTTCAGTTTGGTTTTAAAAAAATGTGTGTTTTTTTATTTTTTATTTTTAATGTCTTAAGATCAAGTTATTTTAATATATTTTATTTTTGTAACTTAAGATTACTAAATTACAAATATTTTTTATTTTTAAAAAATTTTTATATCAAATTAAAATTGGACAAATAAATTAAAATATATGAAGTCATTAGTTACCTCTAGCCTCAAGAGGCGTGGATCTAAAAGATCAAGAGATTATTTTACACTAGTTCCTAATTTATTCTTATTATTAATTATAATCATTTTTTTATTATATTTTTCAAAGTATTGTACTTATTATATTTAAAGGATAAATTTGGTAAAATTATTCCCATTATTTTCTATTTCTTAATCCCTCTGCCAAGTGATTAATGAACAAGTAAAGTTATACGAATTGAAGAAAATATAATTCAAGAGTTTTTGTTAGCTCAAGATCATTAATTATAATCGAAAAATTCAATTAAAGAGAGAAAGCTGAAGAGGAGAAAGAACGACTCCATTATGGAAGAAGGCTCTTGAAGTATTTTCAACCTTGTTTTTCTTTTTAAAATTTATATAACTATCCTTATTTATATTTGTCATAGATAATTCTAAATATTACAAAATTTAGACTATTTTTATAATTTTATTCATTATAAAAATTTAATTCTTTAAAATATTTATAAGAAAATTTTAGCAGCACTAAATTCTACTTTAGAATATTTAAATATTTTTTATAAAATGATTATCCTAAATATTACTCTAGAATATTCTAAAAGTTTAATCAGAACGATGTATCATATTTCAAAATTAATTTTAGCTTTTTTTCACAATCTAAACCTCTCAATAAAATACAATAAATTTTGTGATTTTTTATATTCATATGTAATTTTAAATCCCATGAGGCCAAGAATAAAAATTGTATTAGTAATTTAAGGGATCGTTTGGTGTGATGGATAAAGAAAGATAATCTTGGGTTAATTTTTTAGGGGCCTTTAATTGCTTGTTTGGTTGCATAGATTAATCCTGAAATAAGTTATCCCATCCTGCGGGTGGAATAATAATCTCAGTATAATTTATCTTGGAATAAGGTATGTGAAATAACAAAAGTACCCCTCTTAAACTCACTTTTATACATCAATTTTACATTTTATGTATATTAATACATTTTTAAATAATATTTATAATATTATATTCACTACTTTAATTAATTATTATTGTTATATGTTATTTATTAAAAAAATTATATTTTGTAAATACAATTTCTATGTATGAATATATTATAAGTTGAATTTATTTGTCTAATACTTATATTTATTTATATTTTGATTTCTCTTAAAATATTCACTCCACTACTAAAATATTTTATTACTCACTTAAAAATTATATTTTACAGATAAATTAAAATGTAAATTATTTTAACAATATTTTTTTTTGGCTGGTAGTAAACTTAAAATGGAAGATTTATTTTTGAGCTAAATAAGATGAAAGTTTTATTTTTAAGCTAAATAAGATGGAAGTTTTATTTTTAACTTAAATAAGATAAAAAATTTATTTTTTAAGTTAAATAAGATGAAAAATTTATTTAAAGATAGAGATGAAAAATTTATTTAAAAATAAATAAGATGAAAGTTTTATTTTTATGTTAAATAAGATGAAAATTTAATTTTAAAAACACATGGCACAATCATAAAATGCGTAGTATATACATATGTTAACTAAGATGGAAATTTATTTTAACAATGAATAACTAAAGCTTACCTAACAAAAAAAATTAATAAAATGGAGGGTGTTTTGGTAAACAAACAACTCATTTTTAAAAATTGTACCATAAATAGTATTTTAAATATGTTAAACTAAACAAATAATAAAAATTATTCTCAGTATAACTTATCCCGACATAACTAATTTCAACACAACTTTATACAAACCAAACGACCCATAAAAGTACAAATTTAACCTCGAAAATTCTGGATTTAGTACTGACCCCGCTTCCAGAATTTCCAGCCAATCTCCACCGTCAGATTAAATGATCCTTCGCGAATCCAGTACTTGCAATTCACCTCTATATATAATGCCACTTCCCCCTACTCAGTTTTTTCGTTTCAATTCCATTCCCTAACACAATCAGAATTTCCATTCCTATTTGCATCCTCTTGATTTCCATGGCTCCGGCGATCGCGAGAGTGAGCGAGAAAATGGTAAGACCGGCAACGGTCCCGGTTTCCGTCGTGGACCGGGCTTATGTGACGTTTTTAGCGGGAAATGGTGACTATGTGAAAGGTGTGATTGGGTTAGCAAAAGGTCTGAGGAAGGTCAAATCGGCGTATCCTCTGTTGGTGGCGGTTCTGCCGGATGTTCCGGCGGAGCACCGCCGTATGCTGGAGGAGCAAGGGTGTATCGTGAGGGAGATTGAGCCAGTTTACCCACCTGAAAACCAAACTCAATTTGCAATGGCTTACTACGTCATCAATTACTCTAAGCTCCGTATTTGGGAGGTAAGTGGTGACACGTGTCATGTTTATTTATTACACGTGAATGACTCCATTAATCTGATTTGGCTCCTCTCCAGTCTCCATCTATCTTGGATGAGAGCAGAAAATTCCCTTTCTTTATCCGTACGCATTTCATATATATGGATTTGGGTAAAACAGAAATACCAATCATTGTTGGAGCATTTATTTGTCTAATTAGTTGCAGAATGAACCTGGGATTTTTTTCTAAATGAGAAACAGATGACACAATTTACAAATAAACAAATAATAACAACATACCTAGTGAAATCTCATGAGTAGAATTTGGAGAGGATAGAATGTATGCAGATTCTTTTAGAAAGGTGATTTTTTTAGAAACTCTCGTGTCAAAAATTCATAAGTAAAATACATTAGATGTGAAAAAATGGAGGGAAAAGAAAGGAAATACAAAGTGCACTAATAACAAAAAAACACGTGATAGATAAGTTACAAATAATGATTAAAATTTAATTTACTAGATTAAGACTCTAATTATAATTTAGATTTAATCCAACAATTATAACAATAGAATTATTCAACAATTTTCTTTTAAAAATTAGCGATATATAAGTAGCGACACTTTAATATTTTTTATAACCAGATTCCTTTTGATTATGCTAATTGATTATTTTCATAAGGAAAAAGGGTCAAAATTGTCTCTAAATTATACGAAATAGATTATTTATACTTTACGTTATATTTTGGGATAAAAAATACTCCTGCCGTTATTTCAAGAGATCATAAATGCTCTTACACCGTTATTCTTGCCATATGGCGGTCCATGTAGATATCCATGTGATAATAAAAGGGTCGAAATTACCCTCGAACTATTCTAAATAGCTCAAATATACCCTTCGATTATTTTTGAGATCAAAACTACCCTTATCGTCTATGTTTTGGACCACAAATGCCCTTACATCGTTGCCGACATGAAAAATAATAATAATAATAATAATATATATATCCAAATCCATATTATTTGATTTGTAAGTAATTTATCATACTAGAAAAATATATGAATGGTAGATAATAATTATTACTCATAAATAAAATTCAAAATCATCTTAAAATTTTCATGTGATCTATCAAATTATATATTTTAAAAATTAAAAATAAATTATGTATATAAAATTTACTTAAATAATATATATATTTCTTTTTTCATTATTCTTTTTATGAATAATTTATCATAGCAAAAGAATACGTGAATGATAGATAATAACTGTTACTCACGAACAAAATTAAAAAGCATCTTAAAATTTTCATGTGATCTATCCAAACTATATATTTTAAAAACTAAAAATAAATTGAGTATATAAAATTTACTTAAATAATATATATATATTTTTTCGCTATTCTTTTTTTTATAAAATAAGGACATTTATGGTCCAAAACATAGACGACAAGGGTAGTTTTGATCTCAAAAATAGTTGAAGGGTATATTTGAGCTATTTCGAATAGTTCGAGGGTAATCTTGACCCTTTTATTGCCACGTGAATGTCTACATGGACTGTCATGTGGTAAGGATGACGGTGTAAGGGCATTTGTGGTCCCTTAGAATAACGGCAGGAGTATTTTTTATCCCAAAATGTAACGAAAGGTATACATGATCTATTTCGCATAGTTTAGGGGCAATTTTAACCCTTTTCTCTTTTTATAATAATATCGATAGTGTTCAATTGTGTTATTCGTGCTTGCTAGTTACTCCTTCTGTGCAACGTATGTGTGTATTCTTTGAATTTTGGTATTCGAATAGGTTTTTTCTTATTGTAGTTTTTTTTAATTATTTTGAATTATAGATTATTATTGTGACTTGTACTAATTTTTTACCTAGTTTTCAGATATATAATTTCATTTCAAATTAATGATCAAATTTCAATTGTCCAATTTTTGAAATTTAAACCATGACAGAGGGGAGAGGGAGTATTATTTATTTTAGAGCTATCAACTCTTTGTAACAGATGAAACTAATTACCTGGCATATAAAGTAAGTAGTATATTAAGATATATCAATTGTCCCTAAATGAGTAATCAAGTTTGGAGTTATATTTTTACATTGAAGATTTGTAAGTTTCGAATATAGGCATAGTTAATTTGGTAATTTAGAAATAGTGGGATTGTGAGATATTGTTGTATGAATTGGGGATGTTATTGACATATAGTCGTTAATGGATGCAGTTGGTGGAATACAAGAAGATGATATACCTAGACGGTGACATTCAAGTGTATGACAACATCGATCACTTGTTTGATTTGCCGGATGGTCATTTCTATGCAGTGATGGACTGTTTCTGTGAGAAAACATGGAGTCACACGCCTCAATACAAAATAGGCTACTGTCAGCAGTGTCCGGACAAAGTCAAGTGTCCTATTGAGGAATTGGGTCAACCACCATCCCTTTATTTCAACGCTGGAATGTTCGTCTTTGAGCCCAGCCTTCATATTTATCAAGACCTCTTGAACAAACTTCAAACCACCCCTCCTACTCCTTTTGCAGAGCAGGTACTTTGTTGAAAATTTTGAATTCTCCACACATATATGGTTAAGGTTTAATTAACGTTATTGGTACCGGTGACTGATTGATATTGTGAAATATGACAGGATTTTCTGAATATGTATTTCAAGGACATGTACAGACCCATACCACTAGTGTACAATCTTGTTCTAGCAATGTTGTGGCGTCACCCGGAGAATGTTGAGCTGGATAAAGTGAAAGTTGTACACTATTGTGCAGCGGGATCAAAGCCATGGAGGTATACAGGGAAAGAAGAGAACATGCAAAGGGAGGACATAAAATTACTGGTGAAGAAGTGGTGGGACATTTACAATGACGAATCTCTGGACTACAAGAGAGTGGTTGGCACAAACCAGGTGATAGGTGCAGTGAACCAGCTTCAACCACTGATTGCTGCTGCTATGTCCCAGGCTGGTGCGGTCAAATTTGTGACTGCTCCCTCTGCTGCTTAATTTTGAACCACCACATTAGGTTAATTAATGTATCCTGCCAGGCAGAGGCAGTTGTTAATAGTTTAGCTGCTTCTTTTATGATATTTGAATTGATGTGTGATAAAAGTATATTTGGTGTACTAGAGTTTGGTTTGGTTCTTCATTTCATCTTTACATCCGCCATCCAACTCTTCATTCGCTACGGAACCGAAAGTCACAGCTAGCGCCCAAAACTATATAAGGACATAACTTCAGATCAATCTGGAATTTCTTTTTGCCCATTCCTTGTGTTGTCAGTGAAAAGCTGATATTGATCTTTTATATTGTCCTGCGAAAATGACTCTAGCTCATATTGCGCTGCAACTGGAAGCGTTCCATCACTTCAAATGTGCCAACATCGATTCAACAAGAACTCGTCTATGGAGGACAACAAGCATATTGCAAGGGTGGCAAATGATATGAGTCCATCAAATACGACTTAAGTAAAAATGGGTATAATACCCAACTCGATTTATGGGTAAAATTGAGTTATTCAATGGATAAATACGAATAATATGATTAAAAGAAAATTTATTTTTTTACCTTCCACCCAAGCTCCCCCTCTCCCCCCCCTTTTAGCCAATAAAAAGTTAATTTACTTTTGAGAAAATTCAAAAAATTTTACTACTCTCACCGACCCCAACTCCTTTCAATAAAAAAATTAATTTACATAACGAATGAGTCTTGTTTACTCATATTAACTATTAAATTACCCATTTTAAATAAATAAATATAAATTTTACCCATTTTTTATATGGGTATTTCCAAATAACTTACTCATTTTACCACCCCACGCGAATCCAAATATATTATGGAATGAAACAAGCCTTTTGCAACTCTAAACATGTTCGATGACAGCAAATTCCACGAAATTACTTGCACTTTTAGCACCATTGTTTTTGTTATATAGGTCACAAAAGAAGGGGTGCAACGAAATTAGCTTCTCATTCTGTTGTCGAAGCATCATCATTCCTGATTTTGTATACATTGAACATAAAAGCCCAAGAAAAATTAAATTGGGATATGAATGAGAGATGTAGCTAATGAATACATGGAGTTGGCCCACTATCCTTCGCAACCAACAGGGTAACAACTAGAACATATACCCAACGAGATGGATTCAACGGATCCAGAGACAAATCAACAACCACAAAGATATTAAATTTAAAATTTATTTTAACGCTGCAGAAGGCACAACAAGGAATCCTTGACAAAGAAAATGTTGTCAAAAGAAAGATACCAAATGAACGGTTTACAAGTAATTGACAAAGCCTATTCTCTCACAATTTCACTACTCCATAATCCAGAGTCCAAAGATGTTTAGCCTCTACGCCTGTAAATTGGAATTGGCAATAAAGGAGTTAAAATCATACTGTATCTGATTAGGTAGTATGACAGTAAGAAGTTGAACATCTCGCACTCACCTTATTTGCTATGTTGTTTGACAGCCAATCTAGCCCTTCATACAGACCTTCACCAGAAGTCGCACAAGTGCTCTGGATGTACCTGCATACAGATGCAAATCAATCGTTAATCCATGAGCAACCGACACTCAGAGAGGGAGAGAGTAATGTGGGAGGCAACACGGGCAAGTTTATTTACCAGTGACGCTGGCGGAGAGAATGGAGGCCAAGCTTGTCAGTTATCTCTGCTGCATTCATAGCATTTGGAAGATCTTGCTTGTTGGCAAACACGAGCAGAACAGCATCCCTCAATTCATCCTGTAAAGTTGAGGACAATATTAGAGCTAAGAGTTTCCTTTTAGTTTCTTCTAATTTGGGAGGAATCAAGCACAAATTTGCTCACTCCCAATGCTGGGGCAATACTCCTTGATGGGAGAAATTGTTACATCAAAATAAGAATATACACTTGAAAGTTGCAATATACCTCATTCAACATCCTGTGAAGCTCATCCCTAGCTTCAACTACACGATCTCTGTCATTGCTATCAACAACAAAGATGAGTCCCTGGGTGTTTTGGAAGTAGTGTCTCCACAAAGGACGAATCTGCAGATCACATATACATTTCCCATTAGCACTTCTCAAATCTCCTTTATGTCAAATTTATCCTTACTCCTTGAATCTGGGAACTGCTGGTTTTGATAATCACAATTATAATTGCAAGGTAAAAAGCATCAAAAATAATTGATTGGCACAAAATTTTCTTTTTTGTTATTATATTTTACTCATATAAAGGTTCTAATTCTTTCTTCCACCTCACACCCAGATGTTTGTATATATAATTATCACTTTTCACTATATGATATACATTCTTGATGAAGCACTAATATGCTATACATTCTTAAGATTCTGCACATTTTTGTTTTTCCCTTTAATGAACGCAAGGATTCTTTCTTTTCTTTTTTGGTGATAGGGATGGAGAGTTTCAAAAGTAAGCAATGTGTTCAAGGTGTTAATAAACAATTGTAACTTATCACTACTTCATCAGAACAATACCCATAAGTCGGGTCTGGACAATGTCAAAATATTGAATCACTTTTTTAGTAGGTTGTGAAATCTTCAAATGCCCAAAAGAACATGAGTCGAAACATTACAACTTCATTTTCAAAGCTGACTCCATTTCTCTAAATTTAGTCCCAACTAATTGAATCATTTTTCTTCTTGTTCATCAAGTATTACAAGATAGATTTCTTACTTTATTTAAATATTGTAGTTGAATCTTGAATGATAAAAACAAAGCAAAGGGTAAATATATTTCAAGTCATATAGAGAATTCATTCATTTATGTCTAAGTTGTTTGTACTCAGGTGGGGGTATCTGACATGGATGTGGATCCTCAAATTCAACAAAATTTAAATTTTAAGATTCGGGGTTGTGGGGTTATGGATCCATTTATGATACAAGTGCTGGGATTCAGCTTAAAAATTCAACATTATAAAAATAGAATATTGGGGGGGGGGGGATGAGGTCCCGCAACCACACTCATGTTGACAGTTAGGCAGCAAAAATGAAGAGTCCACACAAATTAGATTTATTACAAGTAAAATTTACGTATCAACTATGATATACTCTAAGATGAGCTTATTTCGCAAAATTACAACAGTGATTCTTTTTCCTTGAGGGCAATGAGAAGATGAAAAGGGGTCGGAAGTATGTTGTTTTTGTTGATGCTTAGATGAATTGTTTCAGAAAAAAGATGATTACCAGAACTCACAAGTATAAGACTGCTTGTTTTCTGACATAACAAAAGGAAAAGCTATAGTTTATTCAGGTGAGAATGCATTGTACTTCAATGGAATCAGTTGCCACCTCTAGGTACATAATTCATATTTTCATAATGAACTTGTTGAAATTTTCCCAAGAGTATTTATCAAATAGAGGTATGGACCTTCAACAGAAGAGTGGTATATTAAGCCTTCAAACTAGACTGTACTTTTGACTACTCACGAGGGGTTTAAACGAGCTTAAATGAGGCGAGCCCTTGTATGATATGCTCTATTTGAGTTCGACTGGTGCATCAGGCCAAAGCTTTAGCTTGCCTTGAGACTAACCAAGCATTAACTTACATGGAGCAAGGTTGAAGCAAAAGTCTTTAAGTTAGGGAGGTTGAAACTTTTACAAGTAGATTTAATTGGCACAGATGAAACCAAAAGGCAATACTTTCTTTAACAAATACGCTTAATCCAAAAAGAATTTGTGGATCTTGAAAATTAATAATTTGAGATGGCTTAATCAGAATCAACCTAACAAGTTTGCAAGCCTGCTTGACTCATTTTCACCCTATGCATAAAGCATCAAATTCCTACCACAAATGGCCAATCCAAACAAAGCGATCGATCGACCTTGGTTAGATTCTAAAGTCTTATACTACCTCTGTTTACTTTTACTTGTCCAATACTCCAAATATAGATTTTCATTTTTACTTGTCACTTTAACATGTCAAGAAAAGGCTAATGTTCTTTTACTATTTTACCCTGAACATTAATTACTTATTTCCCTAGACCTAAGACTATACATCAATTAATATGGACATTCTAGTAAAATACTCATATTAACCATTGTTTCTTAAAGGGTGTTGCAAAATCCAAAGTGGACAAGTAAAAGTGAATGTGGGGGAGTATTAAGTTTACCAACAGCATATCCTCTTAACGACTTATAGAATTAAGTTAATTTATTTTTATTTACTGTTCTCACAAAAAACAAAGGATGGTGAATGCTGAAAGTATTCCGGAACGCATACCTTATCCTGACCCCCGACATCCCAAACTGTAAAGCTAATGTTCTTATATTCCACGGTCTCCACATTGAAACCTGAAATGTAAGGTAGCTGACATTGAATAACAAGGGTAAAGACAATAAAAAAATTTGCGGCATGTATTCATAAGAAATAACCAAATAAACAATAAGAAATAATAAATCATAGAATGAAGGTCATCTTTCTTTTGGCAGGACTGGTATTGGAGAATGAAAAAGCCCTCTAAACAGCCCCTGATTGATAGGATAAATAACAAAGAATACATAACAAAAACAGTAAATTGCATTCACCGTGCAATCCTTTGTACAAAAGAAATATTAAGCAAATTAAAGAAAACTTGGATGCCTTCATACAGAATTTCTGAAAATGAGAACACAAATGTTAGTAGCATACCAATGGTGGGGATGGTGGTGACTATCTCTCCCAGTTTGAGTTTGTACAAAATGGTTGTTTTACCAGCAGCATCAAGACCCACCATCAGTATGCGCATCTCTTTCTTTGCAAAAAGCCGACTGAAAAGCTTCCCAAAAGACAGCCCCATCTTTGAATTTTACTGCACATTCAGCTAAGTTTAAACAACTAGGTAGCAGAATTAAGGAGGCATACATCTCTGAGTTGTAACACAATAGAAGTAAACAAATAAATATTAAAACAAAATCATAAGATCTGTAAAATAATACATAACATCAATCACCAAGTGTGTCAAATAATTAAGTGACATCAAGACACTTGTAGTAAACAAATAGATATTAAACGAAAAATCATAAGATCTGTCAATAATCTGTCTCATCAACAGTAACATAAGAGGTAAAAGTAAATCCAATACAAAAATCGAATGAGACGGTTGATCAGATCGGTCTAGC
>DF359376.1:6389-25848 GCA_000787875.1 Solanum virginianum
GGGTGGGCCCTGTCCCGTCCTTTGATACAGTTCGTTTGTATAGAGGTCTGTGGACGCCTCTGAGAATGGGACATGTCGGTATGTATAGTATGTATGCATGCTATGTATGTTGGGCGGTTTAACCGCAGCAGTGACCTTGTCGGCCCGCACATATTTATATATGTTTGTTCTGTTGCTGGGACTTTCTGAATGCAGGTGGTTAGTTAGAAAAACAGAGGAAACGCTGCCGAAATTTTTGTAAATAAGTCAGTATTGTAAGTTGGAATTTGGTCTAGAAGTTGTGTTTGGGTGCCCCAATCGAGCACTAGTCACGGCCCACGGGGTTGGGTCGTGACAAAAGTAGTATCAGAGTAATGTTAAATTATTAATATTTATGAAAGGGTCAAGTAGTAAATTATTATAGTTTTAATGAGTTATTGATTTACCCAATAACAATAAATAGATAATTTTTTTTATACAGATAACATAATTTTCACAAATAGTATAGATGTGATCATATAATTGTTACTTCACAAGGAGATTTTGGTAAAAATTAAGGTAAAATTGTTTGGGAAAAAATAAATGATGATAAATCAATCCTTTGGTTTTCTGATGTTGGACTCTCGATCTACAAAATTATTATGCAAACTGAGCAACTGAATGCACATAAATAAACATATACGAAGAATATTATCTACATAAAGTATTAGGCGAGATGCATTTATTATATATTTGTACATCGTAAAATAAAAATAATTTTAAAAAATCATATGTTCCTAATTAAACCTTGACTATTTGTCTTTGTATGTTCAAGCGTTATCATATATAATCTTGACCGCAACACACTACGATGATCCACGTCAATCATTCAAATAAGCATGTATATTATTCTTGTATAATTATTTTTTTCAAACTTTTTAATAAATATTGATATTTTATTTTACACAAAAATATAATGTAGGACTTGCTATACACATGCAATTCATGTGCCGAAAAGTTAGTACATAGAATAATACTTAATATGATATATATAATTAATTATTGCATCAATTATACGAAAATTTAAAAAGTATATAAAATAAAAAATTAACAATATGAAAGTTTAATACATACATTATTTTGTCTAAGACCTTACACCAAATGACTCCATAACTGGATAAGAAATAAGTTATTCACGTATTGATTTTCGTATAACTTACACCATGTTTGGTAGGTAGATAGGAAATAAGTTATACATCTATAAAAATTATATATTTGATTGACTATTTAGAAATCCGCATAAATAATATATGTATAAGTTACAAAGAAAATTGTCATATTTTATGCGCGATAGAATATGAAATAACTAATACACAAATAATATATAAATTTATTAATAACTAATTCCAACAAGAATATTATATGCATAACTCTAATAGGTACCAAAGGATCCCTAATTTGTTTTATTGATGATGAACTTTGGACCAAAATGTGTTTCTTTTGGTCAAATAGTCTATAAAAGAATGTAAGGAGGAAATCACAAATGCATATTAGCCTTTATTTTTCGCAGCAATACAATCTTTTGGTGATACCAATTGCTTCAATTTGGACTGTGAATTCCACGTAGAAATGAGTGGGCGTGTTTTCTTTTGTTTCTCTTCTTCCATTCCTTGGAAAAGGAGAAGGCATAATTTTGAATTGTACAGAGTTTGAAGGAATTCTTCCTCGGAATATTATTCCGCATATATAAATTTAAATTGTTAGATCTTCGAAAAATGCCTTTAACAATTCAAGCTGATGATGCTAACAACCCAATCGTTGTCGCCATTGACAAAGATAAACATAGCCCTTCTGCTGTCAAATGGGCTGTTGATAATCTTGTCATAAGCAATCCAACACTTGTTTTGGTCCACGTTAGGATGAAGAACTCACCAAATCGTAGGTACCCTCCAATTTTGTTACAGTAAAATTATTTTCTTTTTAAAATGTTCCGTTGTTTATATCTTTTGAAGAATTCAAGCTGGTAGATGGATGTGGAGTGGCGAACAAAAATGATTGGAAAGGAAGGCTCCACGTCAATTATAATAAACTTTTAGAAAGTCAAAATTAGGTGTAGACAAAAGGATAATTTAGGACCTGAGATTATTCCTAAAAATGGAACGTCTAATGCATCAATGGATAGTTTTGATTTTCATACAAAAGAGCCAAAGAATTCATGAGGTTGAATCCATTTCTCATAAAGTTGGGATGAAAGGAAACTTAAATACAAAGCTTGGACATGGAATATATAGTTAAAATTTGAGAAAAATGGCAGGAGTTAAAGTTTTTGTGGTGTAAGGCTCAGCCGCCTAGCCCTACCCATGCACCATTTTCCCTATCTAATTAAATAATATTTTTTAAAACAGTAATTCTAACTAAATAATATTGATGATATATGCTTTTCATTTTTTATTAGCGATGATGACAATATTTTCGCTACTTTGTAGAACTTGGTGGTAATGTGGTTGGTCAAGGTTCAAATCGTGGATTAAGTGATCAAGATACTCATAAGGTTTTTATACCTTTCAGGGCCTACTCTGCACGTAAAGGGGTATGTCAATCAATTGAGTAGAATAGAATAAAAAAAAAGTAAGTTGGTGCTTATGAAGGAGGATATTAATAGTATACTTAGACTTGTAAATCATTTTCTTTCTCTCTTTTTGTCCTTTCCCATAATCTCTCTCATCTTGTTATTATTCTTTCTTTCCCCTCCTTTTTCCCTCAAAATGCCTGATTCTTGGATGCCAATTTTGCCATATTAAACAACTCTTACAACAATTTGTACCTAAAAAAAATTAATTTACATGAGAAACTTGAGAGCAAAACATAAAGATTGCTCATCCTTCAAAAAGATCATAAGACATCATATCGTTGCATTTAAGAAAATATCTTACATACCTCGGTCGTTTTATGAAATGAGAACACTATCTGTTGATTATATCTAACTTTCACTCGTAATGATGGGTGAAGATAGCAGTGAAAGAGGTTGTTATTGAGGATATTTCAGTGTCTAAGGGACTTCTAGATTATATCAACAACTATCATATCACAAACATCGTTCTTGGTGCATCATCAAGAAGTACTTTTTCCAGGTTAATATAATATGATCAATTTTATTTCTTCTCCTTGCCCATCTTTCCTTTTAATTGTGGAACAATATCTTTTTGGCAGAAAATTTTGGACTCATGATGTGCCAACTATTGTAAATAAGGCTGCACCAGATTATTGTACTGTGTACGTGATTTCAAAAGGCAAGCAACAGTCTGTTAGACCAGCAGCTAAACCTCTTGCTAGTTCTTCAGCAAGGCTTCCATCTTCCCAGCCATGGTCAGCAGCTAGGCTAAGTAATTACTCTGAACCAGAAGATATATCCAGGTATCAAATAGCTGAGGATGTTATCTGCTTTTTAATTTTGTGAAAAGCTGCACTGCCTGCTTATTGTCGTGATTTGCTTGATAAAATGTGTCAATGTTTGTATGCTTGACATTAAGAATAAATTATCATGTCAACTTCTCATAATGCTACATGGTATCCAAATTAAATCTCAACAATCACTTGCAAACTTGTCATACCTTATGCAATATAAATTTTAAATAATTCCAAATTATTCTACTTTCCAGCTATCTTGCTATTATCAACCACTGTGTAAATGAATAGATTAGTATTATTTATTCAAGATGTTAAAATCAAAGCCATTGAATTTTTTTTTACTTTGATGTCATAGTTTTGTAGTTATAAACAATCTTATCCAACCTTGCTAATTGAAAGTAAGTTTAAGCAGCCAAGTTTAAACTGCAAATTATGTGCCACAATTATTACAGCCCTTACACAATTGTCTTGACCATTGTTTGCTTTTATTTTTTGTATACACTAGCTTATCTAGAGTTAAAGTATGACATTGAAAAACTGCATAAGTAGAGAAATAACATAAATTGATGCTATGGTGGTCGTTCTATTTGTGTTGAGCATTAATAAACTAATGCACAAAACAGGTCAGCGTACATGAGGGTGGAGAAAAATAATTTAGGACCTGAGATTATTCCTAAAAATGGAACGTCTAATGCATCAATGGATAGTTTTGATTTTCATACAAAAGAGCCAAAGAATTCATATAGCCAGAGTAGTCCATCCGATGATAGTGGTCTATTTGCACCTTTTAGCCGTGGGTCAGTGGATGTGACAACCCAGAATATTGACTTCACTCAAGTTTCAGGAAGCGACAATTCTAGTTCTTCATCTGCGGTAAGTGATACAAGGCATGATAGTGCAATATTGGCCGACAGTCTTTACTATTTTAATTGTAATGAAAAAATATCAATTCAATTTTAGTAATATATTCTTCATCAATTGTTGTATGCAGTGGGAGTCAGAGATGAGCAGATTAAAGCTAGAGCTAAGGCAAACCATGGATATGTACAACTCAGCTTGCAAAGAAGTTGTCTCGGCAAACCAAACGGTACTTACTGTCTGGAACCACAAGGATAAAAGTCATCTAAACTCTTTAGGCAAAAGACATGTAAATTGAAGTTCCTTATTTTGCACATGCATTTTCTATACTAAACCTTAGAAATACTGAAAATGCACTTTGAAAGTTAAAAAACTTGAAAGAGCTATTAAGACTAATAATGCAGAAAATCATATTTCTTTAAAGTTTACTACTGCCTCCCTTTCATTTATTTGTCTCCACGTGAAATTTTACAGTAAATAAGAATTTTAAATTTTGTGATTTGAAAGTAAAGATGTGTATAATGTACTCACATGCCCAATGAATTTTGTAATCTTAAACATGTCACGTGGAATGTTGAAATTCAAGAGTTATTAAATATAGAAAGTAATTATGGAAGTGAATGTGTCATTTGTTACATTGACTTCTTTAAAAGTAAAGGCAGGTATCTAGACTTGTATAGTAAATTTGAAATAATACTCCTTATGATGCATAAACGCGGAAATATACCTTAAAACGTCAAATATATTTTTCTGTGAATGAACCCTAAAAATACTGGGGCAACCAATGCAAGGACCAATTGGCAGCATTCAACAATTCTTGGATAGGCATCTTCCAAGCAAAATCATAAGATCAAGATTGTTCACAAAGAGGAATGGTAAAGACACATATAATCAATTCAATGTGTAAATTAAGAAGTAATATGTGCATTTTTCATCATGTGAAAGTGTTTGAACAAGTTTTTACTGTGTCTCTGATCCACACAAGGCCCTTAAAAATATAAAATTGGAAAGAATTTAAGATAATACTCCACATGATCCATGAATGATCCCTTAGAAAGTGAACAATCTTTTTTTGTGAGTGAAAACTCTAAAATTTTGAGGTAACCAATGGTAGGCAGAATTCAACAACAATTAGGTAGGTATCTTTCAAGCATAACCATAAGATCAAGTTTGTTCACAAAGCTGAATAGTTATGAAATATAATAAATTCAATGTGTAAATTAACAAATATTATTTGCATTTTTCATCATCTGGAAGTGTATGAACAAGTTGTTATGTCTTTGATCCCACACGAAGCACAAATTGGAAAGTAAAATATCAAGCTCATAAGAAGTCTTTGCTGATTATTTTTCTCCCTCTTCTTAATTTTCCTTATTTTGCATGTTTTAGGCTGAGTATTATTTTTTTGCATTATAGGAGTTACATATTTTCATGTCTTGTAAGTTTTCAGGCTAAAGAGTTGCATCAATGGAAAGTGGAAGAAGCTAGTAGGTTCAAACAGGCCCGTATTTCTGAAGAGGCAGCTCTTGCTATGGTTGAGATGGAAAAAGCTAAAGGAAGAGCTGTCGTAGAAGCTGCTCAAAAATCACAAAGGTTGGCTGAGATAGAAGCAAAAAGAAGAAAGTATGCAGAGATGAAGGCTAGACGAGACACAGAAGAAAAAAACCTAGCACTGAATGATCTATCTCAGAAGGATATCTGCTATAGAAAATATACAATAAAAGAGATTGAAATAACCACCAAAAGATTCTCAAATTCAGAGAAGATCGGTGAAGGTGGATATGGCCCTGTTTACAAAGGGAGACTTGATCACAAACCCGTTGCCATTAAAGTTCTGAGATCTGATGTTGCACAAGGGATGCAACAGTTCAAGCAAGAGGTATGTTGACATTGATGTATAGATGCATATTATGAATTTAAGATCTGAAATATCTTTTTTTTTTATTAATAACTTTCTTCTTTATTGATTTCTGAGCATTTGGTTAATCAACTTTAAAGTTATTTACTTTGGATAGACTGGAAGGAAGTATAACAAATTCCAGATTTATACTGATAATTTATGCATCTTGCATAAATGGTACTTTTTATATAATATGCTTAATCAAAATGATTTTGTTCTATGAATATGCTTCATTGACAATTTTTGTAAAGTACTTTTTGAAATCAATTTTTAGTGTTAGAGGTATGCAACAAAGGCCTTTTTCTTTTTCTCGAAAAGATTAGACTACTGATTAATATGGAATTCTATCATATTTTATAAATGTCTGATTTATGAAAATAATTTTGCAATGAAGCTCGTGGGATCCCTTTATCATATAATAGACTTTGTCATTTACAGGTTCAGGTCCTTGGTCTCATGAGGCACCCAAATATGGTGCTACTCTTAGGTGCATGTCCTGAGTATGGATGTTTAGTTTATGAATTCATGAATAATGGTAGCCTGGAAGATCGTCTGTTCCGGAAAGGTAACACCCCTCCAATTCCATGGGAAATACGATTCAAAATTGCTGCTGAAATTGCTACAGGGCTTTTATTCCTTCACCAAGCAAAGCCGGAACCTCTTGTCCATCGTGACCTTAAACCAGGAAACATTCTTTTAGATAGCAATTATGCCTGCAAAATTAGTGATGTTGGTTTAGCTAGGTTAGTTCCACCATCTGTAGCTGATTGTGTTACACAATATCACATGACATCAGCTGCAGGAACTTTTTGTTACATTGATCCCGAATATCAACAGACAGGAAAGTTGGGGACTAAATCAGATAAGATATATATTCACTTGGTGTAATGTTGCTCCAAATTATAACTGCAAGGCCCCCCATGGGTTTAACTCATCATGTGGAGAGGGCCATTGAGAATGGAATATTTGCAGATATACTAGATCCAACAGTGCCAAACTGGCCCTTGGAAGAAACTCTTAACTATGCAAAATTGTCCCTCAAGTGTGCTGAGCTGCGGAAGAAAGATCGACCTGATCTTGGTTTGGTGATATTGCCAGAGCTTAATAGGCTTAAAGAACTTGGAATGAATTGCATGACAAGTACAGGGAGCAGTCTTAACACTGTATGATTTTCTTAAAAGATTTCAAAGATTAATCATTGATTGTCAATCAGGTTGGTGGAGTGGTGCCTCATGATAAGCAATAGTTGATCAAGTATACTTTTACACTTCATTTTTTTCTTGTAAATCTTATTGCGGTGTAATGAAAACAATTTATTATATTATATTTTAATGGTTGATTAACTTATTGAAATGTTTATACCCTTGGAATATTATAATATATCCAATGAATTCAGAGTGGAGATAAATGTAGGTGCAGGTTTTTTTTAGCCTTCTCTTGGAATAATGAAAATAGATTAATGTGTAAAAAATATCTAAGTTAATTCTTTCAAAGAATAAATACCATAAAAATTAAGTAGAATCTAGAAAGTTAATGTAGTGTCTTTGATATTTGTACTTAAGAAAAGTTTAGACATTCTAGAATATTAGATACTCAAGGGGGATATCAGTAGATTATTGACAAAATATTCTACATTTTTTATATCTAGAATCATCCATATACATATATAAATAAAGGTAACATTAAGCATTTGTAATCATCAAAACTCAATTTAATATAACCCTATATAAATCCAATTCAAGAAGTGTTCTAACATAATAAAACCTCTTGCCCAAAATCCTTCTCCTTTTTATCTTCTTTTTCTTCTGTTGAATCTTTCAACTTTTTTTACACGACCCAAGCTAGGCTCTATTCTGAATATCTGAGTATGCATGCAAGTTCATAGAATCATATAAGTTTTTATATTTTGATTTGGAATCAGTCACTCCTTCATTTTTTAGTTTTTAGTTTTCACTATTGGGTTGCAAATCTTTTCCTGCTCTTTTTAGCTTAATCAGACTTTATTTAAAGCCCAAGAGAGAGATCATGTATTACCTCAAAAGTTCCTAAGCCTAGACCAAACCAAGAAAATAAAAAAGAACTAAAAGTTGTGGAAAAAGGGGTTTGTTTTAGAACATTTTTATGGGTCGTGCAAAGAATAACGGGCCTTGAAGGATTTTGTGGACCAGAGATCGAAATTTCGAAAGCCTAGGTAGGTTTCACGAGCTTTTTTATAGATTATGGAATCTTTCATAGACCGTGAAATAATTCGTAAAGCAAAGACCTGTAATGACATGACTTCTTCGGAGCTTAAAAATCTCGATTTTGGGAGTTTTCGGACCAAAGTGTCACTCCGGGGGAGGACACAGCTAATGTGAGGTCACACGATCTATGTGGCCTCGACTGAGGTGACACTTGGCATCAAAAAGTTGAGTGGAACCTTAAACGTGAAGAATTTAGCCATGGCACATCACACTTGCACCTTCACGGTCTGTGTGATGCTTCACGGACCATGTAGTGATGCTGTATGGTAGCCTTGGTTGGAAAGCTCATAGTTCTGGAACCAAGTGTGATCATACGGCCTGTAACACGAGCCATGTAGTGTCTCACAAGCCATGAGGCACTCCGTGGGGCTTCCAGGGTTGAAAATATTCTAAGTATGGAATTCTCGTCTCATAATTTTTTGTCGTAAAATTTTCTAAGTGTCGGTACACGGCCATGTCACACAGACCGTGTGACTCCAAATGGGGCCGTATAGTCGTCCGTGTGATGTATGTATGTGAAAAATTCTAAATGTTGAGCGTTGACTCCAATTTTCCAAATTTCGCCTAAGTGTTGCTTCACAGGCACCCCACACGAACCGTGGAGTGCCACATGAGCCGTTTGGCCTCAAGTGAAGTGGCTTCCGAAAAAAAATTTCCTCCGATTTATTAATGGTATTTTTGTGAATTTGCCTATTTCTGTTGGTATTTTGGGGATTCCTATGCTATTTCATGGTCATCTAAAGACCAAAAACCTATTTCAAACATTCAAAACTCATTCCTCACATTTTGAACTCTCTCAAAGGAACTCATGTGAATATTCAATTTGGGAGTAAAGGAACTCAACTCTTCTTCATATTCTTTGGTGTTTTCTCTATTGATTTTAAGATGATTTAAGCTTTGAAATATTGAATTTCATCATTTTTAAGAATCTATGATTATGTATGTCCCTTTAAAAGCTTGTTTGATCATGGGTAGTTTATATCTAATTTTAAATGTGGATTTTATTACGCATTTACTTCAATTTCATGTTGTGCTATTGATTTTAGATTGAATCTCAATTACCAATGTCGTTCTCACATTATTCATAACATATGCATTTATGTTCATGAGAATTTATGGAAATTATGAAATGAGTTAAGCCCAATTATGTTCTACGATATGATTTTGATAAGATATTGGTTATTACAAGAATGTGATCACATATATGTCTATTGATTATGACTCTTTGAGCATCTTAGGTGCTTGCACCATCTTGTATATGAATGGAATATTCCTATGCATGAGTATTATGGTTATGAACAATGATTTTGGCATTTGAGCCTAAGTATGCATTATTATGAATGGTATTTTGTTCTTTTTAACAATAAGGATTCATTGAAATAATTCGAAAAATGGCTATTTCCTCCTTTGAAAGCATGTGTATATATACATATATGTATTCTTGTGGGATGATGACTTAGCACCGATAGATGAAGGGTTTGCTCTCTTTCCTTGAACTATGTGTCTAGCATAGGTTTTCCTTTCCAAAATGGGTGTTATTCCCGTAAGTTAAGATGCCTCCGAAATAGGAGTTATTCCCTTAAGGAGAAGATATGATATGAATTGATATGCTATATGTGAAAATCCTATACGAAATAGGAGTTGTTCCCATAAGGAAGATTACTTCATGCAAAATGGGAGTTGTTCCCATAAGGTGAAGTATGGTTTACCTTTGGCAAGTAGACCACCTCTTTAACGGTGAGGGGATTTTATTAGGATTACAAATAATAGCTCTCTTGGTCTTACTCACATCCCCACTATATATAAGAACATTATTTGCACTTCATGCATCATTAGTCTCATGGCATCTTGTTATATTATGTTCCTAGTTATACATCTCTTTCTATAATATGTGCCCTTGTTATCTAACATGGAAATGCAGGTTTTGGTAAGTTTATGCATTGCACCCCGCATACTTAGTACATTCAAATGTACTAACGCATACTCTTGTCTACATGATTTCACCATGTAGGGACCAATGATCATCCACCGTTTGATGCTTAGCTCAGATTCCAAGTTTACTTATAGTGGTGAGTTTTATCTTCCAAGGATAATTCACCATCTATCTACCTTTGATACTTTCGTTTCTCTATGTATTTGAGGGTGAGCCCGGGGAATGCCGTGGCCCTCAACCCATCTATGTAGAGGTATTGTTGGACACCTTGTAAACTTCCTTACATTTTATGCTATCTGTTATGGTTAAAGTTTGTTATTGATTGGCTATCTTTTACTATCATTATATGAGTTGATTATATGATTTATGGCTTGACTATATATTGTGATGGAAAGATCCTAAGTCCTGAACTGCCCCATAGAGTGATTCCTACTTTCTTGTCTCTTAGAACTATGTGTTTACTTTGTATATGCTTCTGAACCAATGGTGCAAGTTTTGGCATCTTGAGGCTTATTTGGGGACTCACGGTTCCCATTCTTCGTGTAACATCTAGGCACTAGATCTAGGTCATGACAAATATGGTATTAGAGCCCTAGGTTTGTAAATGATTAATGTGCTGTCAAAATACAACACATTCGATGCTTAAAACAAGGGTGATTTCTTAATGCGATTTTTTATGGTTTTTATGTGTTTTTATGTTGTTATTGCAAAAAAGATAGGTTGGTATGATTTTGGGAGAAAATTGTAGATTTTATTGAACTGCAAGACATATGAGCCATCATACGAGTCATAGCCCAATCTACGAGTTATAGCCCAAGCTACGAGTCGTAGGGTGATCTTGTAGCAAGAAACAGTGAGCAAAAATTAGAAATCTACTAAGTGGAGGTCTGCCCTTCAAGGCCACTCTACGAGTCATAGGTCTCACTATGACTAGTATAGGTAGGTTCGAAGTGAAAAATATAGAGGTAAAAGTTTGGTCCAAGAACTGAAGCCTAGACTACACGAGAAGCATATGCGTCGTTGCCCAAGAAATGACTTGTACTAGTGGGTAGTAAAGTCAAGTCCAAAATGCAAAGTGCTTGATACGAGACCTCAATTACGACTCGTAGGTCACCCTACGAGTCGTACCTACTGCCAGCTGTCTTTTCTATTCAATTTTTAGGGTTAAATTGTAAATACTATAATACTTTATGATAGGTTTTTCTTGAGGGAACTGATACATTGAATATTTTAGCGAACACTTTGAATATTCTCCCATGAATATTCTTAGGGTTTTTCTAGGGTTTAGTGTAAATTCTCCTTTTTAGTTTGAAGACCCACTTTTGGGGATTGCAAAAACATATATTGTACTCATTCTCCATTAATCCAAGTGTGTGGTTTGCAACTTGTGTTCTCATTCTTCATTATTTTGGGTAAACTCTCAACTATGTCTTTTATTTGCATTGTTATTGATTTTGCCTTAGCCATGAGTAGCTAAGAACCCACAACTTGGGGTTGTGGAAATCATGAGTAGTTGACTTGAAATAACCTAGACTTTGTGCATTTTTTTGATTGGGGTTTTGCATACATTGTTTATTTCCCTTCATTTTGATTGTTGTTTGATGGTGGCCAACACCAAGCCCCGCCTACTATCACTATCCCGACCAAGGTAGTGATGAATAGGAAAAGGGAAGTAAATGACAGGATTCGATTGATATGTTCTTGTCTAATCAACCAAACCTGACCAAGGAGAGGTTAACTAGGACAATGGGTAACGGTTAGTTGGCACACCATGGTTACCGACCACGCGCCATGGTAAAATTTGACCTTCACCTTCACAAGAGGGTTGGAAGAACCTAAGCTACCATCCTGGATGTGAATATTCAATTAGAGTTGTGTTGTCTAGGGTAATTGAGTCAACCAATCTTGAGGAACATAATTCTCAAGTTGTCCCTAAATTTGAGTGTCTTCCCGCAGTTAGTTTAGTTTTCATTTTTGTTCTTGAGTTACAAAGAAACCCTCCCCCCTCCTATTTAGAGATTTTAGTAATCGATGCTTGAAATGATTGGTAGTAGATCTCTATAGTCAAGTCCCATATTCCCTGTGGATTTGACTCTAACCTTCAGTTAGGTTAATTGCAAACAGCGACCGCTTTTTTATTGGAGCGTGAACATTATCAAAAATTATGGAGCCGTTGTCGGGGAATACGGCTAGGTTCTTGACTTGATTTCACTATTAGCTAGTTCAAGTATTAATTTCTAGAATCTCCTGTACTTTATTTTTATTTTTGTTTTTGTTGTTCAGTTATATTTATAGGTTGATTGGCACCATGACAGAACAAAAGCTCTACGTCATAAGTGACTCGTTGGAAACCTTGCAGACATGTGTCCTGTTCTATAGGCAATAGTCTGAACATCCCTAAACTCACTTGTAATATTTTACTCAAACATTGAGGGGTTCTGGGACAAGACATCCTGCTTGGGAGTCCATGGCTCTCCAAACCTTTCCCATGACTCTCAGGAGTGAAGCTGCGAAAAAGTGGTCAATTGTCCCACTAGATGTTTGTTCCAACTGGGGGAGGTGTAGAGAGTCTTCCTCATGAACTTGTATAAGGGACCCAACAAGCAAAAGCTACAAGATAACATTTGAAATTTTAAATGGGTGCCAAGAGAATCTTTGGCAATAGCTTGGGAAAGGTATAAGAAGTGCCTGGAGACAAAGCAAAATCATTATCTAACTGATGATTTATTGGTGGCTAGTTTCTACTGAGCACTAACCTCCGAACAGCAAGGATATGCTGATGCCTTGTTTGGAGGGGATTGTTGGGCATTTTTTAGGCGATTATTCAACGAAGTTGCTGAATAAATAGATAAATTGTCTGTCGTCACCCAAGTCTACCAACCACTTCAAAAACAACTAGTGTCATCCACTAGTATATCAGAGGGAACTCCAAGTGCTACTAGAAAGGAATGTATGCCTAATTGGCTCAGGTTACCACACCAACAATATATCACTGATAAACTCTCAAGGATTGAGCATATGCTTGAGCAAGTGCTTACCAAAACCAATGAACAAGAAAAGGTTATACATAGTTCAATCTATGAATCGTAGTCATGCCTCGTAAGAGAGAAACAGTAAAGATTTAGAGTTGGCACACACACTACGAGCTAACCTTACGATTTGTAGGGCATCTTATGAGTCGTAAGTGGGGTTCATAGTGCCCAGGTATGAATTTATATTTTTCTAAGTGTTGAGGCCTGATATGAGACTAGGACCTATGAGTCATAGGACACTCTATGAGTCATAGTCGAGGTCTCATAGACTTGATCAGTAGATTTTTGAAAGATGACTCGGTTTGGTATATAAAAGGTCAAATGTTAATTGACCCTCATTTCCCTCGTTGAACGGTTTTCTTCCTCCATGATTCCCTAAATACTATTTACTACTACTATATTCAACCCCAAATAATTTTTCTGTCAATATTTCCTAGCAAGTGCACTTTATTAGGGGTTTTGGCTTCTCCTATCAATTTCATTACATCTTCATTCTTTCATCTGGTGAGTTTTCTTAGTTAAATTTGGCGCATCCATGATGTGATCTTTCTTTATCGGTGTTTGAATGATTATTTTGTGATCATAGTAGATGTACCCGTATGAGAATGATTGTGTTGGAATGAGGAGTAGGGATTAGTATTGATAAATCTCTTCTAATGATTTGATTATGTATATTTGCCCTTTCTTGGTGGTTATAATGTTGGCCTATGATCATATTAGTTTGATGCATGATTCTTGAGTAATAATTGTTGCAAAATCATGTCAGAGTCGAAATTTACGGGTATTGGTGTGTTTTCAATTATGCATATCTAAAGTACCCTTATATGGACTTGTTGTGTACTCTCTTGATATCCACTATCATGTATTATTTTGAGGGTCATGAGTTTTAGGGTTAGTGGTGCGGTTGTACATCTTGATTGGAAAGGGGGATTAACTTTGATTGCAGGGAAATGGTTGATTATATTATCATTTTTTATCATGGGTTTTATCATGTGTCTGAGGTGTATTGTTGCTTCATACTGTCATTGATTGAAGTGATTTGTTTTGGCTCATCGTTGGAAGAATATAGGCACCTCAGATGCCTTCTATTCTCAGCTACATAGGCCCACTATGAGTCATAGGTCACCCTACGAGACGTAGTGGCCCTCCGTAGAAGGTAACAGTCACCTATGGTGCCTTAACACTTGCCATATGAGACCCACGTATGATTTGTAGCGCCTATTATAACTCATAGTGGTGGTCTCGTAGACCTGGTCTAAGTTTTCAAAATGTTTCTAGAATAAGGTACGAGCCCAGATTATGACTCGTAGACACCCTACGAGTCATACTTGTGCCTTATTTCTAATTTCAGAATGCAATTTTCTCAGGTACCCTGGTACTACAAGGCTACAGTACAACTCATAGATCACTCTATGTGTCATACTTTCACCTCATACTTGCAGACCTATAGTTGATTCAGTGTGTTTGCTTTAGTTATTTGTTACGTCTTGCTTAATTGTTTTGTTTGGATCAAACATCATAGAGCTTATTGAATGGTATTTGGTAAATTTTTAGATATGATGCCTCCAGAAGGTAGAAGGGGTGCTGCCTCAACTTCGAGACACCAATTGAGAGATGAAACGTCAGACGATGCTCAGTAAGAGGGATCAAATATGGAGATGAATGTGCACATAGACCCTGAAGCAAATGTACCATTGACAAGGTCCTGGGCATCAAGAGTCCCTATGGAAGTCACTAGTCCCTCCCAGTCTAAAGAGGAGGGTAATGGAGAAGGATCGAATGGTGACCTCTTAGACTCTATTGAGGTATCACAGACCCAACCTGAGGAGACTACACCCCAACAGCCAACTGATCCTACTTATTATGTCACGTCCACGGAACCCTAAAACACAAGATGGTGCGTACCAAGTATGAAAGAGATTTATGATAAAAGGATGGAACTAAAAGGCCAGGGGAAGCCAGTCCGGCAATTCCATGTGGAGGCAAAGTTCAAGGACTCAGGGCTGAGCAGTGTGCCAAACTTGGAGGCTGAAATTGATCGTCACAAGCTAGGGTGGCTCTCACATAAGTTGGGCAAGTACGCCCCATCCTTAGTTCGAGAATTCTATGCATCCTACTATGCTACCATCCGCAGGGACCTTCCCAAAAACAAGAAGGCAATTGAGCAACCACGATTGCATGAGGTCCTAGTTCAGGGCGAGATTGTTGACATTTCTGAAGAAACTATCAGAAGGGTCCAATTTGGGGCAAACTACAGAGCACCCTGTTCCACCATTGAATATGATAACAGGATTGCAAAGATGAGGAAGGCAGTAAATAAGAAGGATCTTAGTTTGAAAATAGAGCTCCTCAAGTGGATAGCAGGCCAGATTTGCAAGGCATGTGCTAAGCCTATATGGGTTACTAACCACGCTGATCCCATTGTTAAGTCCCACCTCTCCTTCTGGGCAAAATTTTGGTGGTCTATTATCCGTTGGCAAATCAGACCCACATTTACAGATAATGTAATCACATAGGAGAGAGTTGTGCTATTAGCTAGCATTATGGCTGGCTATGAGATTGGATGGGCTCGTGTTATGGTGGAGCATATCCACGAGTCGATGATCTATACCCAAACTGCATTGCCTTTTCCCATCTTGATACACAAATTATGCAATACAACTGGGGTACATGTTTCTCTCCACTTGGACCCACATATAGAGGCCCTACACATCATGGATCCCAGCTGGATTAAGGCTGATGAGAACCCGGTGGCCCTATAGAGAGTAGCTTCGTCTCCCATCCCAAAGCCATTCCCCGGTGAGCCCCAGACCCAGGAGCAGACCCCAGCCACCACCAGTGCTACTCCAGCTACCACAGAGACTTCTCAAGCTATTGAGATCGAGTTGATGCCATCTTCCAGCACACCTGAACCAGCACCTTCTAGTATACAGGTTAATACCTGCACCAACACCTTCTAGTATTCGGGCATTAGTGCGCAGGGTAGCCACAGCGGAGTTCTAATTGTAGAGGTTAGCTAGCTAGATCAAACCATGGGTCAGTCAGCCGATCCAAGCCTCAGAGGAGAGGGCAAAGGCATTTGCTTGTGACATGATTAACCAGAGAGTTAGAGCAGTGGATACCCGAGTAGACACCTTCGAGGAGGGGATCCAGAAGAGGTTCGCGGATGCCCGACCTTCTGATATGAGCACAGTGATAAAGAAGTTAGCCAAGTTCAAGGCCGACTTGTTGAAGACATTAACGACCCATTACCAGTATCGAAGGTGGCACCGGTAGGTGATGATATTTTTGACTTATTCGAGGATTGTCCACATGCCCACGGGAAGAGGCCCCTTGAGAGGAAGGACCCAGATGTGAGTCAAAAGAGGCCCAAGACTGATGATAAGGTAGCAGCACCGGAGGAGAAGCTGATATCGAATGAGATGGTGCAGGAATCTCTAGCTTTGGCAGTGATACAGAGGGATCGGGTGCAGCGGATAGCGCAGGGAGAGAGTAGCTCACATACAGCTGCAACCCAGACTATAGAGAAGGATATCGTAGCTCAGGACCCCCAGGAATAGACAGATATCGGTGCTTAAGCACCATTATGTTTGATATTTTAACCCCAACCCTTACTTGCTATATGTGGATGTTTTGTTCTTTTTGTTAGACAATATTTTTGTCATGTTGGTTTTTGGATACTTTTATATGTTTCATTTTGAATGTTATTTTTAATTATGTTTGGATGTTGGTGCTGAAATGTTGGTTTTTAATATATATATGTATGTTTGGATATTTGTTTTTAATATGTGTCTTTACTTTGAGGACAAAGTGTCTTATTTTGGTGGGGTGTGGGAAGTTAAGGATTAGGGTGAAGTTTGAGCAACCTCAAGTCCATAACTTCCCCTATTTTTTATCCCAAGATTTTCTTATCGTGCTTCTTTTTCCTTATGGATAATTTAATTTCTGTTGAACCGGCATGTTTAGGTAGTGTAGATAATTTGTAGATATATAGTAGTTATGGTCTTTTGGCATATAAATATAGTTTCTAAATGCTTTTTGAATGCCTTAAAATTTTGGTACCCTTAAAATTTTTGAGATTGTTGGTTATTAGTACAATCATGCATGTGATTATCTGGCAATGTTTAATCTGATAATGAGAAGGCAAGTTGACGCTTGAGGCATGACATGTGAGTCTATACTTGATTGTGTATGTAATATCATGTGTGTGACCTTATTTTGACGCATTCATGCATTATGTATGGACTCAAAACTTGTCTTAATACTCTAACATTAGACTGGTGATTTTGTTAGATTGGGAAAGGATCTTAGGCCATTGTTTTGTTAGTAAAGTCCATTTTCACCTAAATAACCTACCAAATGTGATAGTTTATACCAAGTGTGATAGTTTATCCCTTGTTCCAATTGTTTAAGCTTTTCATGTACCTATTCTTTCTTGACACCTAGCTAGTCTAGCGTTGTTTTATAAAATACCTTGATATTGGCTCTGGTGTATCCTTGAACATGTGAACCTTGATTGAGGCTAGAAGCCTAAGTTGAGGGTAGCTATGAATAGTGCCCTGGTTTGGGGAATAAATATTGTGTGATTCACGTCAGGCTAAAAGTCTAAGTTGAGGGTAGCCTTTATTGTGGTAAAGTAATGAAAATGAGGTGGTTAGTTGGGAAAGAAAGAAAGAAAGAAATGAAGAAGTCATATGTTGGGTGAGAAAAATAAAAGAAACGTTATTGATTCCACTTTGTCATCAGTTCAGAATTGAGTATAAAGGCAAGCCTATGGTGTTAGTCATTTTGCATGAATTTCATTCGTGAGAGTGAGAATGCTTGCACAGTCCATGATTTTTAATGCACTTTGAGTGAGAAAGAGGGACTTCTTTTCTGTGAGGGCCTTTGCACTGCATAATTAGTATATGACTAATTCAGTGATTGTAGATTTCTAATACTCCTTCATTTGTCACAGTTGGATTGTCGGATACATCTTTATGTTTTGGTTTTCTTAGTAGCTTTGCAATCAGGTTTTAAAGTGAGAGTTGGGTACTTGAATTATAGTTAAAGGATATATATGTCATTAGAGTAGCTACTATTTGTTTCTCATTATCTATTTCGATCGAATCGTCGTTTGAGGACAAGCAATAGTTCTAAGTTGAGGGTGTTGATGTGATATCAAAATACAGCACATTGGATGCCTAAAACAAGGGATTTTGTGAGTTTTTAATGCGACTTTTTATGATTTTTTATGTGTTTTTATGTTGTTATTGCAGAAAAAATAGGTTGGCATAATTTTGGGAGCAAATTGCAGATTTTGCTGAAGTGCAAGATATACGAGCGGTCCTACGAGTCGTAGCCTAAGCTACGAGTCGTAGGATAATCTTATAGCAAGAAACAGTGAGCAAAAATTAAAAATCTACTAAGTGGAAGTCAGCCCTACGAGGCCACTTTATGAATCATACATCTCACTACGACTTGCATAGGTGGGTTCGTAGCAAGAAATAGAGAGCTAAAAGTTTGGACCAAGAACTAAAGGCCTAGACTACAAGATGAGCATACTAGTCATTGCCCAAGCAATGACTAGTACTAGTGGGTCATAACAGTCAAGATCAAAATGCAAAGTGCCTGATATAAGACCCCAATTACGACTAGTAGGACATCCTACGAGTCGTACCTGCGCAATGTACCTACTGTCAACTATCATTTCTATTTAATTTTTAGGGTTGAATTGTAAATACTATAAATACTTTATGATAGGTTTTTCTTGAGGGAGATGATACATTTAATATTGTAGGGAACACTTTGAATATTCTCCCTTGAAAATTCTTAGGGTTTTTCTAGGGTTTAGTGTAGATTCTCCTTCTTAATTTGAAGACCCACTTATGGGGATTGCAAAAACACATATTGTACTCATTCTCCATTAATCCAAACTTATGGTTTGCAACTTGTGGTGTTCTTGTTGTTCATTATTTTGGGTAAACTCTCAACTATGTCTTCTATTCATTTTGATTGTTGTTTGGTGGTGGCCAACACCAAACCCCACCTACTATCTCGATCCCAACCAAGGTAGTGACGAATAGAAAAAGGGAAGTAAATGATAGGATTCGATTGATGTGTTCTCATCTAATCAACCAAACTTGAC
>DF359376.1:25927-43742 GCA_000787875.1 Solanum virginianum
CTAATCAACCAAACTTGACTAAGGGGAGGTTGACTGGGACAATAGGTAACGATTAGTTGGCACACCATCGTTGTCGACCACATACCATGGTGAAATTCGACCTTCACCTTCACAAGAGGGCTGGAAGAACCTAAGTTACCATCCTGCATATGAATTCTCAATTAGAGTTGTGTTGTCTAGGGTAATTAAGTCAACGAATCATAGGGAACAATTCCCAAATTGTCCCTAAATTTGAGTTTCTTCCCGCATAGTTAGTTTAGTTTTTATTTTTGTTCTTTAGAGATTTTAGTAATCGATGCTTGAAATAATTGGTAGTGGATCTCTATAGTTAAGCCCCGTATTCCCTGTGGATTCGACCCTAACCTCCGGTTATATTAATTGCTAACAGCGACCGCTTTCTTATTGGAGCAAGAACATCATCAATGACCCTCGTAGTCCAATATGCCACATCAAGTAGAGTCCTAATCATGGGTGTAATGTGCATTATGCCTATGATTGGGAGGCTATGATGACGTTCTAAGAATTGTCTCACTTCTTCATGTCTTATGTCGTGTTGTGAATAGTTGGTTTAGTTTTTGACCTTAATGGTATCCTTGCTCTATTTCAGAAGATGCCTCGTGGTAGACCTGCCAGACCAGCCCCGGCTAAGGAGGGTCAAGCACCTCAAGGGCCTATGGATGAGCCTATCTCTAATGGTGAATTCCGTACGGCCTTTGCTATACTTGCCCAGGTGGTGACTTCTCAAACTAGGCAAGCTAACCTTCCCCAGGATCTCACTTCGGCTTCTAAAGTGAGGGATTTCACCCAGATGAATCCCTCAGAATTCTTTGGGTTAAGTCTGACGAGGATGCTGAAGAGTTCATTGATAAGCTCTCCAAAGTATTGAATGTCACTGGTATCACTTCTAAAGAGAGGGCTGAACTAACTGCCTATTAGTTGAAGGATGTAGCACAGGTGTGGTATACTCAGTGGTCTATGGAAAGGGTTTGTGGTGATGCTATTAATTGGGAAGAGTTCAAGCTTGCTTTTCTGGATCATTTCTTCCCACTTGAGCTTAGAGAAGCCAAGATGATCGAGTTTATCAACCTTAGGTAGGGTAATATGAGTGTGAGGTATTATTCCCTCAAGTTCACTAACCTCTCTAAGTATGCTCCGACAATTATGGTTGATCCTCGTGCAAGAATGCACAAGTTTGTTTCCGGCATCTCTGATTTTCTTGTACAAGAATGTCATATGGCCATGCTTAATTAGGATATGGACATCTATAGACTTATATTGAGGGAGAGAAACTCAAGGGGAGGGGAATGCATGATCCTAAGAGAGCTCATTTTAATGGTGGATTCTTCAGCTCTCGGGGTGGTGGTTTTGGTCGCTTCCAATAGGGCCAAGGTTCAGGTGCTTGGGTTCTAATGCTAAGGTGCCTTCTCCTAGCGCATCAGTTGGTGGTGGTCATGGATATCCTTTGTGTGGAAAGTGTTGGAAGCCCCACGTAGGCACTTGTTGGGGAGACTTAGGTCCTTGCTTCAGGTGTGGTGATAAGAATCACAAAGATGCACATTATCCCAAAAACCCTTAGATAAGTCAAGGTCAGGTGGCTCAGGGTGGGTAAGGCCAACAAAGAGCTCTACTAGGTGTTGCCTCGAGGAACAACAGATCTATGCTCTTCATGCACGTTAGGAGGTTGAGGAGGCTCCAGATATTGTGGTTGGTACATTAAAAGTCTTTGATTTTGATATTTATGTTTTGCTTGATCCGGGTACAAACTTTTCTTTTATGACTCCTCTGTTGCTATTAAATTTGGTTTGAGTCCAGAAATTTTAAGGGATCCTTACTCAGTTTATACTCTCGTGGGTGAATCTATTATTGCACTTAGGGTTTATCGTGGTTGTCCTATTTCTGTGTTGCATAAGCTATTTTCGTGTGACCTTGTGGAACTTGAAATGTATGATTTTGATGTAATCCTTGGTATGGATTGGTAGCATGCATCATATGCCTCTATAGATTGCAGAACCCAGAAGGTCAAGTTCCAACCTCCCAGTGAGCCCATTCTTGAATGGAAAGGTAGTGACTCCGCTATTAAGGGTCGATTTATCTCCTACCTCAAAGCTTGAAAGATGATCTCCAAGGGGTGTATATATCACATTGTGAGGGTTAAGGATGTGAACTCCAAATTACCTAATCTTGAGTCAGTTTCGGTGGTGAATGAGTTTCTGGACGTGTTCCCCAAAGACTTGCCTGGTATCCCTCCCGAAAGGGAAGTAGACTTTGGCATAGATCTTTTTCCAAATACTCAACCTATCTCTATTCTTCCATATCGTATAGGGCCGACTGAGTTAAAAGATCAGTTGAAAGATTTGCTAGAAAAGGGTTTCATCAGGCCAAGTATATCTCCATGGGGTGCTCTATTATTATTTGTAAGGAAGTAAGATGGATCTCTTCATATGTGTATCGATTATAGGCAATTGAATAAGGTGACCATTAAAAATTATAGGGTGGAGTTACCCCTGTCCTTGATGGATCTCTTCATATGTGTATCGATTATAGGCAATTGAATAAGGTGACCATTAAAAATAAGTATTCATTTCCTAGAATCGATGATTTGTTTGACCAACTTCAAGGCGATACTCATTTATTGAAGATTGATCTTCGTTCCGGGTATTATCAGTTAAAGGTTAGAGAATTTGATATTCCCAAGATGACCTTTCGGATAAGGTATGGGCACTTTTAGTTTGTGGTGATGTCATTTGGCCTGACTAATGCCCCGACCGTGTTTATGGATCTTATGAATCAGGTCTTCAAGCCATTCTTTAACAGTTTTATGGTTGTCTTCATTGATGATATTCTCATCTATTCCCGGAGTGAGAGGTAAGGTCTGCATACATTCTACTCTCTCCAGACCCCACTTGTGGGATTTCACTAGGTATGTTATTATTCTCAGAGTGAGAGGGAGCACATGGATGATTTGAGGTTGGTTTTCCAAACCTTGAGAGAGAAGAAGTTGTACGCCAAATTTAGCAAATGTGAGTTTTGGTTAGGTGAAGCTACTTTTCTAGATCATGTGGTGTCCGGTGATGGTATAAAGGTGGACCCAAAAAAGATCGAGACTGTTGACTCCTTCGGACATTCAAAGCTTCTAGGTTAGCAGGTTATTATAGAAGGTTCGTTGAAGGGTTCTCGTCCATTGCATCTCCATTGACTAAGTTGACCCAATAGAAGGCTAAGTTTGTGTGGTCGGACGAGTGTGAGAGGAGTTTCCAAACTTTGAAGGATCGACTTACATCGGCTTCGATTTTGACTCTACCAAATGGGTTGGATGGGTTTATGATGTATTGTGATGCTTCTCGAATTGGGTTGGGTTGTGTAATTATGAAACATGGTAAGTTTTACTCTACCAAATGGTTTGGATGGGTTTGTGGCGCATTGTGATGCTTCTCAAATTGGGTTGGGTTGTGTACTTATGCAACATGGTAAAGTGATAGTTTATGCATCAAGAAAATTGAAGGTACATGAGCGTAATTACCCAACTCATGACCTTGAGTTAGCGGCGGTGGTCTTTGCTTTGAAAATTGGGAGACACTATTTGTATGTGGTGCATGTTGATGTTTTCGCAGATCACAAGAGCTTGCAATACATGTTCACTCAAAGGGACCTTAACTTAAAACAAAGGAGATGGTTGGAACTCCTAAAGGATTATGACATGAGCATTCTATATCACCCTGGCAACTATGGTAGCCGATGCTCTTAGCAGGCTCTCTGTGGGAAGTGTGGCTCATGTTGAGGAGGGGAAGAAAAAGTTAGCAAGAGATGTTCACCGTTTGGCTAGATTGGGTGTTAGAGTGGCCAATTCCAATAATGGTGGTATACATGTTCTAAATGGGGTCGAATCCTCGATGGTTGTTGATGTGAAAGCTAAGCAAGATTTAGATCCATCCTTGGTTGAATTGAAGAAAATGGTTGCCAAAAAGAATATTGAGGTTTTCTCCCAAGGGGGAGATGGTGTACTTCGGTATCAAGACTGGTTATATGTTCTGGATGTAGATAACCTTAAGGAGGTGATCATGAGCGAAGCCTATAATTCTCATTATTCTATTCACCAGGGGTCTACTAAGGTATATCGAGATTTGAAGGAGGTGTATTGGTGTCATGGTATGAAGAGGGATATAACCAAGTTTGTATCCGAGTGCCCAAATTGTGAACAAGTGAAGGTGAAGCATCAAATGCCTGGTGGGTTGGCTCAAGACATTGAGATTCCTACTTGGAAATGGGAAGACATAAATATGGACTCTGTGGTTGGGTTGCCTCGAACTCGAAAGCAATTTGACTCCATTTGGGTCATCATCGATCGAATGACTAAATTGGCTCATTTGCCACCGGTTAAGACTACGTTTGGTGGCGAAGATGATGCAAAGTTATACTTTCGAGAGTTAGTAAGATTACATGGAGTGCCTAAGTCTATTATACCAGAACGGTCTACCCAATTTACTTCTCACTTTTGGAGATCATTTCAAAGAGGACTTGATACTAAGGTCAAGTTGAGCACCACCTTTCATCCTCAAACGGATGGGCAAGTCGAGAGGACAATTCAAACCTTGGAGGATATATTGAGGGCTTGTGTATTGGAGTTCAAGGGAAATTGGGATGACCACCTTCCACTTATCGAGTTTGCTTATAACAGTAACTTCCATGCTAGCATTGGTATGGAACCATTTGAGTCCTTGTATGGTAGGAGGTATAGGTCCCCCGTGGGGAGGTTTGAGTTGGGAGATGTAGCTTTGATTGGCCCGGACTTGGTAATAGAGGCCATGGAGAAGGTGAAAGTAATAAGGGAGAGGTTGAAGATGGAACAAAGTTGCCAAAAGTCCTATTCGGATGTTAGAAAGATGGATCTTGAATTTCAAGTTAGGGATTGGGTGTTTGTGAAAGTCTCACCTGTGAAGGGAGTGATGTGTTTGGGCAAAAAGGGCAAGCTAAGTCCCTGGTATGTAGGCCCTTATGAAGTTATTGAGTGGATTGGTAATATGGCATATAGGGTGGAGTTACCCCTGTCCTTGAGTTCTATTCACCTGGTCTTTCATATATTTATGTTGAGAAAGATGGTTGGTGATCCTAGAACTATTGTACCTTTGGAGGGTATTGAGGTGGAAGAGAACTTATCCTATGAGGAGGTTCTGGTGGAGATTTTGGATAGGTAAGTGAAATGACTCCGCAACAAGGATGTGGCTTCAGTAAAGGTACTTTGGAGGAACCAACACGTGGAGAGTGCTACATAGGAGGCAGAGTTAGATATAATGAAGCAATATCCTTATCTTTTCCAATCTACTTAAGCCTAAGACATTAGGTTGTTCCTTTTCCTAGTTGGTCCTAATCTTTCAATCCTTGAGTCTCATGGCATGACATGCTTGCATATGCATTAAAATGATTTTTGGTGTTTTGAATGGCTTTATTATGTTGGCATGATTTGTTGGTTTCAAATAATGAGCTATACATGGTACCTTGTGTTTGGGAGTTTCATATTCTAATTCAAGCCTTGTCCTTGCACATTCGAGGATGAATCTTCCCAAGGGGGAGATGATGTAATGACCCGATTATTGTATGACTTCTTCAGAGCTTAAAACTCTCGATTTCGGGAGTTTTTGGACCAAGGTATCACTCCAGGGGAGGACACACAGCTCGTATGAGGTCACACGGCCCATGTGGCCTACAGTGAGGTGACACTTGGCCTCAAAAAGTTGGGTGGAACCTTAAACGTGAAGAATTTAGCCAAGGCACGTCATATTTGCACCTTCACGGTTCGTGTGACACTTCATTAACCATGTAGTGATGTCGTGTGGTGGTCTTTGCTGGAAAGCTCATAGTTTTGGAACAAAGTGTGATCACATGGCCCGTTGCATGAGCTGTGTAGTGTCTCACGAGCCGTAAGGCTCTCCGTGGGGCTTTCGGGGTAGAAAATATTCTAAGCATGGAATTCTCATCTCGTAATTTATTTCATAAAATTTTCTAAGTACCGGTACATGGCCATGTCACATAGAATGTCTGACTCTACACGGGCTGTGTAGCCATCCGTGTGATGTGTGTATACGAAAAACTCTAAGTGTTGAGCCTTGACACCAATTTTCCAAATTTCGCCTAAGTGTTGCTTCACGAGCACTCCACACGAACCATAGAGTGCTACATGGGCCGTTTGGCCTCAAGTGAAGTGGCTTCCAGGAAATTTTTTCCTCCAATTCAATAATGAACCTACTTCAAACATTCAAAACTCATTTCGCACATTTTGAACTCTCTAAAAACAACTCTCAAAGGAACTCTTGTGAATATTCAATTTGGGAGCAAAGGAACTCAACTCTTCTTCAAATTCTTTGGGGTTTTCTTTATTTTGGTGAAGGTACATGGGTTTTGATCCTTGGTTACTTCCAATCAAGGAGACGCGAACTATTTTCAAGAAATCTATATAGATTTTGCTTACTTTGATTTGGGATTTTAAATATTATTATTATTATTATTTAAATTCCAATAATGAATGGGTTGTGTCTATCTATTGATTTTAAGATGATTTAAGTTTTGAAATATTGAATTTTATCATTTTTATGAATCTATGATTATGCATGTCCCCTTAAAAGCTTGTTTGAGCATGGGTAGTTTATACCTGATTTTAAATGTGGATTTAATTACGAATTTACTTCAATTTCATGTTATGCATTGATTTTAGCTTGAACCTCAATTACCCATGTCATTGTCACATTATTCATAACATATGCATTTATGTTCATGAGAATTTATGGAAATTATGAAATGGGTTAAGCCCAATTATGTTCTACGATATGATTTTGATAAGATATTGGTTATGACAAGAATGTGATCACATATATTGTCACGATCCAAGCTTAGGGCCTACACGTGACACGGCGAATGGGAACCCGAAGGGACCCAAACAAGCTTCTTAGCATATCAATCACACATCCTTGGTCGCGAAAGAAAAGTAAACAATCAACAAGAGGTATAATAAAAAGGGAAGCGAGACTAAGGAAAATCTTGATATTCATAAAAGCATAAAGAGTCAAGCTCAAGCATAAGTACAACATAATATCTAACAATACCTCTAACATGGGATAGAGCGGGGGCCAAGATAATTTCCGAACTCACCCTCATAGTAACAAGTTTTCAACATAAAAAAGTCTCAAAATAGCAAGAGTAATAAAGATAGTGTCCTTGGACTTGAGGACTCAACAAAGCTTGCTTCAAAGGATCGTACTAGCCACGTGGAGAATGATCAAATAGTGCTCCGGTCCCTGCATGGTAATATCATGTAGGCATAGAGTATGTGTCAGTATATTTGAATGTACTAAGTATGCGGGATGCAATGCAATAACACATAAGCCAATATAGTCAAAATGCATAATCATAAGCAATATATATATATTCTCAATATGGCATGCATGACCAATGCTCATAATAAAACAAGCTTGTAAATCATTCATCTTTTGCACAATATATATAGAATACACATGTGTGGGAAGCGACTTCAACCGACATAGACCAAGTAGCTACAACTTGGAATCCAAGGCATGGCACCCCCTCGACAAGGTGGAACGGCCATAACACCCCAGCTAGGTGTGGTCTACTTGCCAAGGCAAACCAAACACGATAACATGACTAGATGGATCCACTAGTATAGCAAGGGTTATAATCATAATCCTATAGTGGCACATAGTTTAGAGACAAAAGACTTTATATAAGGACCCCTTGAGTTGAGCCCCCATCTTAAGCCTCAGTCGATGCTAAGTCAAATCCCACGGAATACTTGAAATAATCATAACTTGTATAACTTATAAGAAGCATGAAAACATGACATGAGTAGATCATAATCATACATGAACCCTTACTTTAACACGAATAGCTCATAAAAGGTAAAAACCTAGAAATAGGGGTTAGCTTGTAACTTGTAATATCATAGATAATTTTTATGAATTTAATACATACTTGAAATACCTTAATCGTCATATAGTCACTGACTTGTAAATCATGAAATAGATCATCAATAACTTGAGAATTCTTGACTTGATATTTTATCAAACACTTGGTGGGTTCATGATACTAGTTCAAAATCATGCAATTCAAGAGTAAAATAAGATGAGAAAACTTAATTCAAATCAACCCACCAAAATGTAGTAAAATGCTCATGTAGGGTACCTTGAAATCCATCATCAAAATTCATAATAGATCATAATTTCATATCTCAAAACATGTATAGTCTCAATAGATATAATCAAATTATTGTATAAGCTTGAAATAGATAGTCATGCATAATCAATAAATATTTCATAAAATCCCAACATGATTCATGCTCATAATTCATAATAAGAGATACACAGAGGTAATACAACTTGAAAACATGTAAATTTTCATGAAAAGAAAGATTGGACTCCATGGGTGAAAGAACCCAATGGATAAAATCCACATACTTCAAATTTGGATTTTCTTGAGATGAGCTTGAAACTTGAAATTGTGTAATATTCATTAAACGAAAGATTGGGATCCATGGGTGTAAGGACATAATGAATGAAACTCACATACCTCAAACTTGGGTTTTCTTGAGATGAGCTTCAATTAAATCCTTGAGTTCCAAAGTTAAGCTTGAAATCCTTGAATTTGGAATGAGATATTTGGTTATGTCTTGGAGAGGTATTTGAGAGGGTCTTGAGTGATATAGAGTTGAAAAATGGCTAAGTATAAGAGATTTCACGTCTAATTGGATGGGACAATGGCCCCTTGGGCACACAAGAAAATGAAGGAAAAAGTTATACTAGTCCGCATCTGGTTTGCGATGCGGACCAATCCTGGAGAAAGTTTTTGTGCTGATCTGCGCCTAGTCAACGTCGTAGCCTGGTCGCAGATGCACACTGAAAATTAAAAATTAGCAAAATTTATTTTTCGCTACGGGTCTTCTAAAATCTGGGTTAGACCCATTTTTCACTCAATTTTATCCGCTGATCAAGAATATGAAGTTGAATTTTTGATATCACATACAAATTTTAAGATATATGGAAATTACGATTATTGGTATTCCAAAGCACATTTTGGGGTGTTTCATATATGTCTATTGATTATGGTTCTTTGAGCATCTTGGGTGCTTGCACCATTTTGTATATGAATGAAATATTCCTACGCATGAGTATTATGATTATGAACAATGATTTTGGCATTTGAGCCTAAGTATGGATTATTATGAATGGTATTTGGTTCTTTTTAAGAATAAGGGTGCATTGAAATAACTCAAAAAATGACTATTGTCTCCTTTGAAAGCATGTATATATATGCGTATATGTATTCTTATAGGATGACAACTTAGCATCGATGGATGAAGGGTTTGCTCTCTTCCTTGAACTATGTGCCTAGCATAGATTTTCCTTTCTGAAATGGGCATTGTTCCCATAAGGAAAGATACCTTCGAAATGGGAGTTGTTCCCATAAGGAGAAGACATGTTGTGATATGAATTGATATGCTATATGTGTAAATCCTATCCGAAATGGAAGTTGTTCCCATAAGGAAGGTTACTTCATGCGAAATGGATGTTGTTCCCATAAGGTGAAGTATGATTTACCTTTGGCAAGTAGACCACATCTTTACCGATGAGGGAGTTTTATTGAGATTTCAAGTAATAGCCCGTTTAGTCTTACTCATGTTGGTTAAGGTCACTTTCCCACTATATATAAGAGCATCATTTGCACTCCATGCATTATTGGTTTCATGGCATCTTGTTATATTACGTTCCTGGTTATACATCTCTTTCTATAATATGTGCCCTTGTCATCTAACATGGAAATGCAGGTTTTGGTAAGTTCATGCATTGCATCTCGCATACTTAGTATATTCAAACATACTAACGCATACTCTTGCCTATATGATTTCACCATACAGGGACCGAGGACTTTGATCATCCACCGTTTGACGCTTAGTTCGGATTCCAAGTTTACTTATAGTTGTGAGTCCTATTTTTCAAGGACGATCCACCATCTATCTACCTTTGATACTTTCATTTCTTTATGTATTTGAGGGTGAGCCCGAGGAATGTCATGGCCACTGACCCATCCATGTAGAGGCATTGTTGGACACCTTGTAAATTTCCTTACGTTTTATGCTATGTGTTATGGTTAAAGTCTATATTATGGATTGGCTATCTTTGACTATCGTTATGTGAGTTGGTTATATGATTTATGACTTGGCTATATATTGTGATGGAAAGATCCTAAGTCCCGAATTGCCTCCATAGAGTGAGTCCTACTTTTCCACCCCTTAGAACTATGTGTTTACGATCCTAAGTCCCGAACTGCCCCATAGAGTGTGTCCTACTTTCTTGTCCCGTAGAACTATGTGCTTACTTTGTGTACGCTTCTGAACCAATGTTTGGGGACTCTCGGTTCTCATTCACCGTATCACATCTAGGCCCTAGGTCTGAGTCGTGGCAAGACCCCAAAACTTGGATTTTCTTTCCTAAAACAAAGACTCCGAAACTTGGATTTTCTTTCCTTTTATGAGCACCTTCACAGATCGTGAAAGGTTATTCGGTCTGTGTAAGGCAACACTAAGAGGTTTCTGTTCAATTTTAATTAGTGTTAGATAGATCTGTTTACACTCTCTTAATTTCTATATCATGTCGTTTTGGACTACTCTAAGTGGGATTAAGTGATTTCTAGTGACCTTAGTCTCTACTTCTCTCATAACTCTTCCAAATCAAGTTTCTTCTATCTCAAGTTTTTTTTCAAGCAAGAACAAAGATCCTAAAGCTTTAAGTCTTCATTCAAAGATTCCAGCTAGGGTTCTTCAGTTTAGGTACGCGGGATTTCATCAATGGATATTCCCTCATTCATTGAGCTCCACGAAAATCCCAGCTCTTCAAGGGAAAAAGTTAATTTGATGTTAATCCAAGAAGTTCTCTTTTATCGGAGTTAAAATCAAATGAATCATAAAGTAGATTAGAGCAATTGTATAAGCCCAATTAGAGGGTGTTGCAAGTACTTATAATAATGTAGTGGTAGATACGAGAAATTTACTGTATAAAAGGTCTGGGTGTTACCTATGCTGAGAGGAGTGTATGTAATAACCCAGTACTCAGTAGAAGTGCCAAAGGTTGGCATTTTTTGAAACAAAAGGAAAGTGGAACGATATTCAGGGGATAGAATGAGAAGGAAAATGGTTGGACACTTCCACCTCCATCACACAAAATAACAATCCATAAATCTATTGACTCAAGGGGAATCCACTAATGTAATGATTGCCTTCTCCATGATATTTTAAAGACAACAGGTCGGTTGTGAAAACTTATAACTATTAAAACTTCCCTAAAGTTTCACCAAACGTACTTTAATATTAAAGTATGTTTTTGAGAATGAAGAGTGATACTAGCCTAAAAAATTAGCGCCCATAGTTTATTCAAATAACAAAATGCACATGATTGTGTGAGAAACGAAGGCAGTACGCTAACGTTTAAACTTAAAATAAAGGATACCTATTTGTTTTCAAAAAAGGTTGAAATCACAATGAAAAATGGGGCGTAGAGAATGTTTATTATATATAAAGGAGAGAAAAAGCCAAAAGTTGCATCCTTTAACTCTTAGGTTTTCTAAATTCATACTTCTAAGATTTTGTGTGTGTGTGTATGTATAGAGAGAGGGGGGGAAGGGTGTTAATTTCTTCTTTTCATCGAAAGTGTTTGTCGTCGTTATTTATTTAATCTAACAGTCTATTACAATTGTTTTTTTAGTTATATGACCTTTTCATTGGGAATGAGTTTAAAAATACATCCTATAGAAATAACACAATATATGGCAATAAGATCTTGTCCTATTCAAATTGTTAGTGTGCATAGAGATCATTTTGTCAGCACATTTAGTTACACATAAAATGCATCTAATTACTAGAATAACTGAGAAATCTATAAAGCTTGTCTATACACAAGTGAATTGTGTGATTCGGAAAAATGCATGACAGATCTCTCTGAAACCCATTTTACTTCTCAGCAGAATTGTGTGATTCGGAAAAATCAACCGGGTAGAGGTCTATCAACGATCGTTCAAGCAAATGTCAACCCCTATTTTTACTTAAATTTGGCACGTGTCTTAGAAGCTTGAAATGCAAACGTGATTCTCCAAAAGTTAATCATCCTCAGAGCTGATGTCTACCATTAGCACATTTTTATGGCCAACTTACCATAATATCCCAATAAATATGCTGCCATCCTCTAGGATAATTTTACAACCAGAAGCAACTTTTTTTAAAGGATCATTCTCCTTAAAAAATGTAAACGCAGTTTATTACAAAAGAATTGCTATCTTCCAGGCTGTGGCTCTTCTACAATGAGAGATCAGGCTGAAAGGATGAGCTGCCAAAAAATCAATACATCCACCATCTAAAGAAACTTTTAACAAAATTCCATATTTGACATCTCCTGATTATTAGTTGCTTTAACTATATGTCAGTTCATTCTGAGACATCCAATAAAATTGGAAGTATAGTTGCTTTCACAATGTCAAGGCTTTCTGAAGTTGCAAAAGCCACACTGCTATATGCATTACGCAAAGCCGGCCTTCCAACAAAATCTTCTGTATCCAAAAATTGATCCAAGATAAGAATGATCTCTTTTGCAACAACACAGACTCGAGAACGGCTTCAGATGAAACCCTTCCAATGATCAAGAATGACTCAAGAGAAGGCCCTTGAATCTGTTGATAAGGAATGAAAGAAATATCAGTTGATCATTGTTGAAGTCACGTTAGAAGAATTCACAGGATGCTTCATGTAACAAACAGGACCACCAACAAGAACAGGAATGGAACAAATCCGTTCAAAATTAAGAAACACTTTCTTCTATTAGTTTCTCAAAAAACACAATTTTGGATACTTCAATGTGTAGCAACTAATATGACTGAAATATTTCTAACACAACAATGACAACAACATACCCAGTGAATTTCCACAAGCTGGGGGAGGATAGATAAAAAAAATTAAATAGAAACTATTGGAGGATGAGGGAGGGAATTGCTTAGTGGTCAGGATCTTCCAGGTTTTGGGAAATGGATTTGTACCATATCATTCATTACAAAAAAAAAAAAAAAAAAAAAAAAAAAAAAAAAAAAAAAACCTTTTGGATAACAGCAGGAAGGCTTTTTTCCCTATTAGCTGCGTCATGACTATGGACACTTAACTAAATCTCTAATCAATAAGTGCCCAAAAGCATCAAATTTCTTATTTGAATAAGTTGGTTGACGAATCCAATATAAGAGGGTTCTCAGAGTTTGTAAGATTTTCATGCTAGTATAACCATATGAATAATAGCAAAAATAAACTCATACCAATGACCTATTAACTGCTCGTAAGCAGTCATTTGTCTTGAGCATCAGAAGAATAACCCGGGGCAATCTCCTTAGAAGTTCAGTGATTTGCTGAAAATACTGAGAAGCATACATCTGCATAACAGCATAAATAATTGACAAAAGAAAATGAAATTATAAAGGATTTGAACCTTCATTGAGAGCAAACTTACTAGGAAAAGTTAACTATATAAGAGGTGATTTGGTAGTGTGTATTGGCAAAAATAACGCACACACTAATTAGGTGTATTAGTAATACCTTGTTTGATACACTTTTTCACGCTATGTAATGCTTTATACACTCTATTGTATATTAAGGTGTGTATTACTAATACCATCAATTTCTAGATATTTAGTAATGCAATGGTAGTTAATGCATGCATTAGCATGGTTAAAGATCCAATTGCCCCTCAAAATCTTTTTTACATCTTTTCCACTATAATTGTGAAGGGTATCTTTGTAAATAAATACTTTTATGCAATGATTACTATTTTAATACAATAAACCAAACAATGCATAAGAAATATCTCACTATAATTAACGCAAGCATAACTAATACAAGCATTACTAATCCACTATATTTAGCATTATTTTTACACACCCTACCAAACGACTCCTAAGAGAATACTAAGTTATTTACAAGGTTTAAAAAAAGACAAAAAAAAAAGAACTTCTCTGTCTCAAACATTTTCTCTTCCTTTTGTGTTTCAAAATAGACCCAACACAGGCAGGAAGAAGTTACACGATACATTATAATGTTACCCCACAAAATACAGCTAAAGCTAAACGATCAGCCTGTGCATGACAGATCTCTCTGAAACCCATTTTACTTCTCAGCATATCTGAAAATACTCCATATAGATTATCCAGAAAAAGTAAAAAGAATTAGGGAAAATAATTGCTAGATAATAAATCTAAGGAGAAACAAGCACTCTCCCTCAATCTAGAACGAGATGATTAGCAGACTCATAATCTTAACTTAGCTCCATACTGTCATAGAATAAGTCACCTGCAGTTCTGAACGGTCACTGTCTGTGCCTTTGACAACAAGATGATCAACTGAAGGATCTATCACTTTATTCCAAGGCCTCATTGTGAGAATCCCAGCAAACAATGCATAAAGATCATCTCCAGCACCCAGTTTTACACAGTTTTCCTTTATTCCGTCTGCATCAGAATATACCAAAGCCTGCAGTACATACCAGATTGCAATGTTAATAGAACAAGTAAACCAATAGCTGCATGTACAACTAACAAGGACGTGAAAATCACCTTCCACAATGCAGCATAGTTTATTCTGGTGTTGTAATCAAGTTCCTTGTATAAACCATGGTCCAAAATTATCAACTGAGGTTTTCTCCTTCCTATGCAAGTGGATAAATATTGAGAGAAAGAAACTACAAATTTTCATCTTCACTGCTCAAGTAAACATCCAACTTTTTTGGCAACTAGTAGACGTGTTCATCTCGGGACTGATTAGAAGATTGGAACGGCAATTAGAACACACAACTGGAGAGTGGATTCTGAAGGACCACCTTGCCCATTACTGAGAAAAAAGGAGACTTTTGGATCCTAAATTGGAAATGCTCCTAAACCGAACACTTTCAGGACAGGACAAGAAAATAGATGGCATAGATGCATGAAAATAGGCATAATCTTTACTAAACTAAAGGGACAAAGAATACAGCCACATATGATAGATTGAAATGAAGTTCAGATTATCAAGGACATGGCCTTAAATAAGAGGGTGCGGCGGACATGTATTAGTATTGTCTTTCTTAGGGTGGTTGGCTTTTGTCATTGTGCTAGTTGTGTTATTGTAGTTTTCGCCTTTGATATTTATCAGTATTTATTATTGTTTTCAATAATCTATCCTAGTGTGTTGTTTAATTCGTTTCGATAATCACAATATTGTAGTTGTTTTTGCTCCCTTCTGGTAGACTTTCCTCTGTTTACTTGTTACTTGCTAAATTTTCTTTAGTCTCATTCTTTGTACCTGGATTTGCAACACTTAAGCCGAGAGTCTTTCGAAAACGGCCTCTCCACCTCCACGAGAAAGTGGTAACGTTTGCATTGCATACGACCCTCCTCAAACCCCACTTGTGGAATTTCACTAGGTATGTTTGTAGCCAAAAAGGTAAGAGTTCCTATTCAGGATGCTCATACATCATTTATTCGAAGTTCAAGTTGGAACAGGAATTATGCTCCAAAAACAAACAGAAAACATCAGGATCAAGGCCTTTTCAGTGATCTTTTTGTTTCCTTTTAGCTTACCTCCCAGGTAATTCAAAAAGCATTAGAACAACAGAAAACCAACTTTTGGGGGTTGACCGACTCAATTTGGTATTTGTATTGCTCAGGTTTTGGATATCCGCTCAACAGCTGATTTTGGGTATGGTTTCTTATTTCCAGAAATTTGACCTCCGATCCCCAAAAGGGAAAAAAACTTTTTTTCCATTTAACTCCCTACATTTCTCAAGTGATCTTTTATAAATATTTCCTACCAGTTGTCCAGACTTTATGGCCAGGTAGTTCCTTTACCCTCCCCTTCTATTCAATTCATATGGTCAACTAATATATTCTTTTTTGCTTTTTGACTAAGTTGGTAGCACAAAAAGATGTTCCGACGATATTAATAGTGAATTTTTTTATGACGCAAACCCAAATACAAAAGTTTTTCAAATTTTAATACATCCAAACAACAATTGTTTCTGGAAATCAAATCCAAGATCAATTCTTTCCAAACAAATCATACAACCAAATTCAAATGAAACCATATTTAGCTTCAGATTCTAATACATCTTGACCTATAACAATTGCATTTTTTATTAGGTGAAACATATCCAATAGGCAGTGGTAACTGGTTGGGTGGAGATAGGTCTCCCCTACATTACATCCATCAATGCGCACCTTATTTCCATCTTGCGAGATGGCTCATGTGCGTCAAATTGACATAGCTTTACCACCCTAACCTTTATGCAGGCAGACGCAGAAAACAGAAAATTATTTACCTTTGAGGTATGGTGTAACTGATATAAACCAACAACTGCAAGCAATTTGCGTCTAGACTTGGAACGTGACTTCAATGCATGATACACATAAGACATTTCAACATGGGATAATTGAATTACAGACTTTCCACTAAAGCAAAAGGAAAGACAACTCCAGCAATATCAAAATTAAACTTGAAATTCCCTGAATAGACAGCCAGGTATTACCATCCAATTCCAGCAAGAAACATAAAATATTACGATATAGATGAAAGGATTACCAAAAATACTCCTATGACCAGAAGGCAAAGGGCGGACTAGCAAGTTGGCCGCATGTGGATCACAATGCACAAAACCATGTTTGAACATCATTTCAGCAAAAGTCTCGCTAACCTACATAGGTGTTATAATGGTCATTTAATCATTACTTCAATTGAGAAGTATAAAATTATATCAGAGAAACTAACACCTATTGATTCACATTTTTAAAACAATGTCATGAGATAGACATCTATGCATAAACAACAGAAACCAAATGGAATGTTGAATAATGATTAACCAGCATGGTCCTTGCGTCAAATCATAAAATACCCCATTAAGGCTGAAACGTGATACAGCATGATAGCCTAAATGAGTGAAAAATCAATCCAGCAACTCAGAGAAGCTAAACTCACTCATTCTGCTAACTCATCTATATGAACATTGGTAACTGATAAGCAGTAGTGGAACAAGGATTTTCACTAAGGGGGTGCAAAATTTGTACACACGTCAAGAAGCCAAATGGATTCAATATCTACTAGATAACAACAACGATAACATACCCGGTGGAATCCCACAAGTGGGGTCTGGGGAGGGTAGAATGTACGCAGACCTTACCACTACCTCATAGAAGTAGAGAGGTTGTTTGGAACCCTCGTCTCAAAAACCCATAAGCAGAATAAACTAGATATGACAAAAAGAAAAGAAAATCGACTAATAACTAAAAGCACATGACAATACGTAAATATGATCCAATTAACACATAAACAACAGATAATGACAACAGATGATATAAAACACTACTACTCCTCTACCCTACTATACCCCATAGCTAGATAACCACCTAACCCTACCAACCAATTATCCTACTACTCTAATTCGCGATGACAACACATGATATAAAACACTACTACTCCTCTACCCTACTATACCCCATGACTAGATAACCACCTAACCCTACCAACCAATTATCCTACTACTCTAATTCGCGACCTCCACTTCTTTCTATCTAGGGTCATGTCCTCAGTGAGATCAAGTTCCACCAAATCTTGTCTGATCACCTCCCCCAGTACTTCTTCGGTCTGCCTCTACCCCTCCGTGTAACTCCCAAAACCAACCTCTTGCACCTCCTAACAGAAGTCCTTATCTGCACATGTCCAAACCATCGCAGTCTCGCTTCCCTCATCTTATCAACCACCGGG